>JAVCKT010003673.1:0-14812 GCA_032273925.1 Rhynchotus rufescens
TGTTGGTATTAAAACCAGTTGGCCTTAAAAATCTTTTTTTTTTTTTCCTGCTTAAAGTTTTTGAACTGTGATGTTTTGGATTTGAGGCGTTTACCCAGCCCCCAGCACCTGAACAGACTCATATCAGATGTGATCTTTGCAGAGTACAACAGCACATTTCTTTAGTGCTTAATGTACTTGCAGCCTTTAATTGAAAAAGGTTGGATTATTGTTTTTCATTTAAAGCTTTCATCAGCCTTTAAAATTGATAGTGCCTATATTCACAAGGGATTAGAGAAGAAAATAAGTATACATTTTCGCAGCCTTTAAATCACGTAATTTGCCACTGAAATTAATGTGTATCATCTTGAATTATTATTTGATCTTATACTTAAGTGCTCTACTATTTAAAAAGAGTCTTAATAACAAATCTACGAAAGGCAGTTCAAAGCCCTTTTATCATTTTTTTTTCATTAGTATCTCCCATTTTCATTTCATTGCTTTTGTTCCTTACCACCTTCTTCATCCAGAAAAATAAGTAACAGCCAGTGCCGCTTTTGAAATGGAAAAATGGTTTCAAATCACTGGCAAAGCTTAATGACTTCTGACTGCTGAGATATGTTAATTTAAGCCAGACCAAATGTTCCTCAGCTGCAAATATTTGGTGTTGTTCACTGGGAACTGGCAAGATTTATGAGGGCCCAGTGGCAGAGGCTCTGTGCTCACATGCCTCACATTACAATAGTTTCACATGTTAGATGATAAAAGGCTGTTTGAAAAAAAAAAAAAAAAAGGAGGGGGAGATAGGGGGAGGAGAGAATCAACTTTTCACAGAAAAATGTGTATAGCCCCAAAGAGGATGAGGACTTAGAAAGACAGCTATGTTTTTCTTCTGTCAGTGAATCTTCTCAAAGAACCATTTAACTGCTGAATTAATGTGGTATTCTCATGCCAATCTGAATTCTTTTCGTCCTTTCAAAACATCAAAATCCATGTGACTGGATGGTTCAAAGCACTGGTAATGGAGCATAGAGGACTTTATATATATATATATATATATTTGCTTCTAGGTGGCCTGTCCAAGCCCTACTGCAAACTGATAGTGACCAGAAGTTATTAACCTCTAGGCTCTGTGGTTATTTTGAGAAATGAAGTTAGCAATTTTCTCTTAGTAACAAGCAGACAGGTATCTGCATTATAAATACCATGGGAATTTATGCTAGGAGTCATTCCTGGTAGGAGGATCTGATGGGGATAAGGCAGGGCCAAACTGTCCTCTGGGAGGAGTCACCTGTGGGACACGCCTATCAGTAAGAAAAATTTGTTGAAGCCTTTCCTGCCATTCTGCATTTCTGCATGTTAGTCTGTAAGACTGTGCATTCAATCTCTCATAATTCCACAATAAAAGAAAAAAAAAAGTCATATTGTTCTACTAAGTGTTCTGACAGTATTAGATCTAAAGCTAACTAAAGCTTGGTATACAGAGACTATAGGAATGCCTTCTCTGCTGAGCTAAATGAGGGGCTGCCTGTAGCCCCCTTTCTCTCCACGATGAAAACCTTTCAGACCAGTTCATTTTTGCTTGCCCTTCTTTCAAGCTTTCATAGAAAGCCTGTTTGCTGCTTTTGTACAGCCCGATAACCACAGCAATATCCTGGGATTCTCACTTACCACTGATAGTTCTTAGTGCTTTACCACAGCTCTTCATATCCATGATTGAACAAATTTCCTCACATTTCACAAGGAAGAATGGAACAGCAGCTGCAGTTAAAATAAACAAGCAAACAAAAAATCACAGGTCCTATATCTATACTAGTCTTTTTGACATCCTATGCTGAATGGGCACCAGTGAGAAGTCATTCAGATTTTACAGTGTGGATGTTTGCAATCAAAAGAGATTAACCCTGATTATCAAATCAAGTACGGTGAAGGGCTACTAAGCACAGAAATGCCTGCTCTAATGACTGCAAGGTGATAACTCTTGGGCAGTATTCATAATTTCCACCAAAGCTGGGAGGGAGCTGTGTGCACTAAGTGCATCCCTAGGATTTTGATCAGCAAAAAGAATGCCTCTGCAGGGGTCAAAATGGCCCCTGGAGTGTTAAAAAAGGATTTTCACTTTTTCACATACATGTAACGGTTCTCAGAGATAAGTGAAATATATTGAAATAGGTAAAAGTCAAGTAAGTTGTTTGTTTTTTTCTTTTTTTTTTTTAGCATTTATTACTGAAATTGTGGAAAACTAAGATGTTCCTATTTGCATTTAGACGGAAATGATGTATTATTCTGTAAGGCAAAGTTAAACACTTATTTGTGCTACATACTTTAATTATACTCTTCACTGCAATAAAAGGAAAAAAAGCTGACAACAAGCAAAAGAAAAATCCAAATTCTTTTCTCGCATTAAATATGACAGAGATTGTAAAAAGCAATATTTTTACCCTTGAAATGTTTAGAAGTATTGACATTCTGTCCACTCAATTGTCAGCTTGTCTTCAGAGATAGAGCTTCTAGGTTCTTAGCATTTAGCAGACAGACACTGATCTCTATTCTTCTTTAAACTTGTATGCAACGATGAGCAATTCTGGACTTAAGAAAGCCTCCATGATACAATGAAAGGTTATTCTTGCTATGGACATTTTAAAATTTCTGTGCTGGCTATTTCTGTCATGATTGTTTTCCCCATCCTCCAAAATTTGTATCATTGAAAAGGCTGTATTAGATTGTACTGAAAGGCAATGCAAAACTTGAGGCAGGATTTGGGAATCTTACAGGCTCCAAGGAGGTTATAACTTTTCCTGACAGGCCTTGGTGCCAGAACCAGTGAGAGACAGCGTAGGACCTTGGAAGAGGTCCACAAAATGCTGGTGGAGCAGGGCTGGACCTGGGAGATGGGTCTTTGCATTCATGAGGTTGTTGATTGTAGCAGTGTTAATCGGGTGATGCACAATGAGCTTAAGGATCTGAGGGTCCAGTCTTGTATATTTAAGAGCAAATTCTGCATCATGGCCTTCCGTCCTTGTCCCAGCAAAACTTCGGTTGAATAAACACTAAACATGACAGCCTGGAAAGAAAGGATTTTCTCCTTTGTGTACCAAACAGCAATATAAACAAAATTATCTGCATACTAATAAAGGTTAAAGCAAGAAAGAGTGTAACATTGTAGAATAAATTTCCTGGCCTTCCTAGCAAAAGCAGTGGCATTGCTTGGTTTCTCTGCCATTATTCATATTGCTATGTTTACTTTAGAGATCTGGAGAAGTCCCCTGTGATTTAAATAAAGTTTGTCATGTTTAACTTCTATAGGCATACAAATTCTTCAAGAATAAAATATCTGCTAAATTTCCCCATTTTCTTTCACTCCTGCTTAAATGGTGAAGCCTGCTTAAATGGTGAAGTCTAATTTGTGATATTTAATGTAATAAGAATGTCATTAATTTTCTGCTAAGATGTTTCTGCATATGGACTTGCAAAATGAGTATCTGCTATGCCATCAGTTGCTTAAAGAATCAAAATGAGGATGACAGTGTTTTTCTAAAGAAGATTTCTCTGAATCTTTCCACCCACGGGCTCTGTTGAAGGCAGTAAATAGTCCATTTTTGTTAATGAAGCTTCACTCATACAGCTGGGATTGTTTAATATTTTACGAGTGTTACTTTGTTTTGCTCTCAACGATCTCAGGCAGTTAAGGATTTATGAATCGTGTTTTTCTCAGCCCATCTGCGGTTTCCTATCTTCCCTGGCCTTGAGAATATGTTTAAATTTATTAAAGCGAAGCAAAGGCTCATTATTTCAAAGGAGAGCCAAAGTGACACAGTGAATTGGTTATTAATGGAAAGGCACTGCCATAGGGCGATTGAAATTTAATGATATCCTACAAGAAAAAAATGAGGGTGTCACTTTCCAAAAAGTCATGCTAAATGCCAGCCTTTTTAAGGTCCTGCCGCTAATTTTATGCCTGCGCACAGTAATGTTTTCAAAAGCGTTTAGGAAACACGGACCAGTGACTGTACTGATTATCCTTTTCACCTTCTCGCCTGTTCCAAATGGGTTTGTGCAGTGAGCGATTTAATCTCTAAATATAGGGAACGTTAAAAAAAATAACATTGCTGTTTTTCACAAGCTAAGGGCCTTTTGCAATCCTCCAGAGATGGACTTGCAAATATGCTATCTCCATATGCTCACAGTAAGCTCTCAAACTGGCTCATTACCAAAAAAAGAAAACAAAAAAACTTCAATCACTTTATTTCTTCTGCAGTTCTGTCATTCAGGAGATGTTTTAAGTACACAGAGTACATTTATCAAAATTTAAGTCACATGTGATTCAATGAAGAATGGAGCTTATTTAGGAATTCTTGAAATTTCTCGAGTTTCACCTGTCTGGACCTCACTTTCAGAAAGTAATTCTTGTTTCTTGAGATGTCATTTATTTGTTTCTGTTTTATTCTTAGTGTATAGTATAATGTCTGCACACACTTTTTCACCATGTTTTGCCAGTTTAAAACACAAGTTGTGCGATCTCCTGGCAAAATCCGATGGACATGTTAAAATTTAATTTTTTAATTTGAGCTGTATGCTTGCAGACCACAGAGGTGTAGTCTTGTGATCCTTAGGTGAGTGTAGAAAGAAATCTAGTTCAAAGAAGGGGGCAAGGGGAGAGGAGGAGGTACCTGTACTAGGACAGCACGATCAGGCTGCTAGAAACTTGTTGCTGATGTTGGTGCTCATGGAACTGTTGTTAAATGTCCCAGTGCTAGGAATAAGGACACAATTCCTTCTAGTTGCATGTATAGACCCATGATTTACTACAACTATAGTCATGTTTAAATGCAATTGAGGAGCATGGATGGTGGATAAATCATGGATAGCACAAGGTCTGTGTAAACGCCTGGACAGAAAATAGTTTGTGATAGCCATGTCAGAAAGCAGGCTCTGTGTTAGACATCTAACAATGCTAGATGACTCTTTCTTTGTGAAGGCAGGAGAACTGATGAAGGATTCTCACACGGTGATAACAAAACTGCTCTAACTTCACAGCATATTGTGGGGCTTTTCTCAGTTCTCAGCCACCGTGATGAAGAAATCCCTTTAGTCTTTCCTTCTATCCATTCTCCTGAAATACCAGCTCCTCCAGAAAGGATGCAAATACCCAGCAAAGCAAAAAGAAGCACAGAGCAGTATAAAGGAGTATTTAACAGCAGTCATCCCAGGTTAATACAGTGGTCGCTTGGCTTGTTTCCCTGGGGGTGCAGGGAATGTCCCCGACATATTTTCAAGTGTCCTGTCCAGTCTAGTTTAAATACCCGATACAACCCATTTATATTTATATTGCAATTTTCTTACAAACATAAATATAAAGCCAAACTCGAGACGTTGCCCTTGACAGGCATATTAGTAACAAATCATTTTCTAACCTTGCTTATATTAAATTTCCAACCATCTGCTGACAGATAAACAGAAAATTCTTTTCCTCCTTTTTTTTTTTTTTTTAACTCAGAATATTTTCAGTTCACAGTCTCAACAAATGGAACAAAAGTAAAATGCCAGTGTTGTAAAAGCCCTATTGTTCCTAAAGGGAGAAATGTTATCCTTTTTGGAGGCGTATATCTGACAAACATCCCCTGCATGAAGTTCTGCCTCTGCTACATGTAGGATAACCTATGGTCTTAAACATACCATCTGCCAGCTGAATGCCACAGAGATAGAGGCAGCTCGAGGGTAATAAAGGCTGGTAGCCATCTCCCTGCTTCTTAAATATTAGCATCACTAACAAAACAAATTATGGCCCATTTTGGAACTCCTGTAGAGCTGAATGGTGAACTTTGAGGTTCCCCAGAGAGCCTAGAGAGAAGTTGCAGTAGGAGGGAGCTGTTTGCAGACTGGAGCCGTGCTAGGTGACATGAGTCACGGCAAGTCTCCTTTCTAAGGAGGAAGGTAGCAGACATCCTTTCACACTCCTCAGTCACAGGTCCATCAGTGGGTGCCTATATAACAGCTTGCTATATAGGATTGCTTCTGTCTTTCTGAAACAATGCCTGGAAGCCACTAAGCGAGAGGACCTTGCTCTGAATAACACCAGGATATTTACAGTGAGACACCAGGATATTTACAGTGAGAAGATCCCATTAGAATTAAGGGTCAGCTTCTAGGAGGTGCTAATGGTCTTTATTTCTGGCTTAAATGAGTGAAAAGGAAAGATCTTGAAAGTGGGTGCAAGAATTATTACAGCAAGCATCATGCCTTCATAGGGGCATTCTGTTGTTGGGGGTGAAGGAAAGGGGGCAGAAGAGCCAGAAAATAAGGTTGATAAAACCAGCAAATACCAAAGCACTAATAGGATTTGAGTAAAATCGTAAAGAATGCGGGGAGAAATGGTGTCTCAGGGGTCTGCAACTTCAGTTTCTCTGTGCTTCCTGTTTTAACTATAGACTTATCATCCTATAACCTTTTTAACAAAGACATAAACACTTCAGCTACATATATTTTGATTGTTTCGTGACAGTTTACTGGAGGCTTAGCAATGACAGATTTCTTCATTGTCTTTTTGCCAAAATTTGTCCTTTAAGTCATTTTTGTTGACTGCCCCTTTTAGCAGCTCACCTCACAATGAGAGAGGAGACAATTAATGGGAGGGTGATTTATCACTGCCAAAAACTGTCAAGGACTTCTGTTGTAGCTGGAGAAAAAGCAATTTCACATTATGGCATTTCATTCCGAATACATTGTATTTACAGCTCACAGTTTTATTTTCAGAGCCTATTATCAGGTGAAACAGTTGCATCTGAAATGTTGTTTGTGACATAGGTGACCTGTTAGGATTTGATAAGTATTTACGCCAGAGCACAAGGGGCTCACACATCTGCTGTTGGCAGAAGCAATGGAAAAAAATAACCTGGAAATGAGGCGTTTGATTTTTCTGGTTCCTACACTCGAGCATCTGTTGCTATAATTAAGTGGCATTCAGTAATTGCAGAGCAATGGTGAAATAAACATATGCATTCTTGCCAGCTTTTAGGATTTGGTGTCCTTACAGTAGGAGAGACAAGCAAAGTGACTTCGACAAGAACAAAGGGTTCTCTAACAAACTTTTACAATTAGCTTTCCTGTTGCATAAAGGAGAATTTTAAATTTTACAATAAAAAAAAAAAAAAAGAAGAAATAGAAGGAATCAAGGGGGAAAAAAAAAACACCTAAATTGGCCAGTAGCTTTAGTGCATTGAAACTGATCACTGCAAGAGGTAAAGCAGGATATTGAACTGGGAACATGTTAGCGCTTTCCTGTTGAATGTACATGACTCCCTTGAGGCTGGGCTTGGGCACTAAAAATTGAGCCTGAAGAGATATTATGTAGAGAGAGCTTCTAATGAAAAATATTATTTGAATTTGTCGAGTGAGTAGAGAAGACCTCTGTAAGCCCCGTGATGCCTTTGTGTATGCAGCAATTGTGGTATAAATGGAGACAGAGATGGGTGGTCAGTATTAAGAACACAGGTTAAAATAGCTTCTTTTATGAATCATTTAAAATACATTAGCTAAATAATCGAGTTTCAGTATTTTGTGGGAAGACTGACTGTTTTACTTGTTAGAAATAACATAAACTGGTTTGTATATTGTTAAGTCAAAACATTCTGTGTCACCTTAACAGAAGTCTTTTTTTTTTTTTTTTTTTTTTTTTTTTTTAATAAAAATGGATAATTGAATGGCAGTACTCGTGTAACCCAACAGATATGTGGCAGATGTAGCATGTTGTAAATTCTGGGAGCCTAAGAATAGCAAAGAGTCTCTGGCCCTTCCTGTCTGCTGAGGCCAATAAAGAGTGAGTCTGAAAAAGAGCTATTAGTATTGTTTGAGATGGCCACTCTTATATGGGCTTTGGCACTTTTTCTTGCCTGGTCTGGAGCAAGTTTGGCATTAGTTGTATACCTGCTTTTCTGGCTGGTCGAGTTAATCAGAGGCATTGCTGTGATACGGGTAGTAAAAATTGCAACAAGCATCTTTAATATATACTGATATACATGCATTCATATATGCACATGTATACACAAACATCTATATGCATACATATGTAAATAAATACACAGAGGGACAGAGTGAGATGTGAAGTAAAGCCAAGGGAAAAAGTCTTGTTTACCAGAGATGGTGTAAGCTTGAAAAGTAAAAATAACTGATATATCTTTCTTCAGTATCCATCACTAGCACTCTTTTCTGCAAGGCCATGGAAAGCCGTAATAAGTCAGGGAGAGCTTAAAAGAGTTGGAATCTCACAGGGTCAGTATCTGTATGATTTAGGTAAATGTAAATGACAGGTTGCTTTTCTCACTTGACTGTCCAAATATGGAAACTGAAATGGTGAATTAATTTTGCTTTTAAATACAAATATTTTGAGGGTAGGCATGGTTTTCTAAATTGATTATTAGGAGTTATTTTGACTCATTTAATTAAATCTGATGCTAATAACATTATTATTTTATATATATGTATTTCCATGGAATAATAATAAAGAAAAACCTGAAGCTAGCCAGGCTTGAGGAGATTATCATGTAAAAGTCTTATTCTAACAAGCTTCACATACTGATTAACTTGCTTAAC
Organism: Rhynchotus rufescens; assembly: GCA_032273925.1. Taxonomy (NCBI): domain Eukaryota; kingdom Metazoa; phylum Chordata; class Aves; order Tinamiformes; family Tinamidae; genus Rhynchotus; species Rhynchotus rufescens. Next base: position 8,569 of record JAVCKT010003673.1, read on the forward strand.
TATATTTTTTGTTCTGTAAGGAAACTGTTGGATTTTGACACCATTTGGGGAAACCTCATGGACCAAAGTTTCAGAATTAGATGAGAGGAGACTTTGATCCTAGTTCTGTCTTTGCCATTCCCTTGTTGTGTGACCTTCACCAAAGCCCTTCACTTCCCTGTGCCTCTGTTTCCCCTTTTAGTTATGTACAGCAGAGTTCTGAGAGCAGCATATGAATCTCTGAAGAGGACTTAAGCAGGACTTTGATACCCTTCTTGAGATTCGGGCACTAAAATTATTTACTTTGATGTTAAATAGTTCATTAGCCATTGCTGGAAGCTTTTTATTTTCAGTGGAGACAAGCCCATAGCGAGAGACCCTTGTATTGGCTTTTGCTGCTAAGCTGTGCAAGTGGGGAATGCAGCACTAGGACCTTTTCTCTTCCTCCTCCTTTTACCAGGCTCCATTCTCAGCCTATTAAAAGAGGGGAAAAAAAGAGTTGTGAGAACTCTGGTGATAGTGAAAGATCTATTATGTTGCCCACTAAAAACTTAGTAGCGGCTTTAGGAGTGATTTTAATTGAGATTTTTATAACCATTTGATAACACTGTTTTGATCACCGTATTTAGGGCTGGATTCCAACAGTGGACATAAAACCTCTGACTAATCCACTGAGTCACCCAGTCCCTGTCATATATTGCTTAATGGTCCATGCTGCCAGGAATTATAATAGCTTTCTAGTAATAATTTTTTAAAAGAAACTTTATGGGCACAAAGTCTTATATAAGTTTAAAACTCAGATTTGTAAAAAGGCAATCAAAAATAAAACCTACCAAGGCTGTCTTAAATTGTGGAATTTTCATTTTTTTTATTTACAATAAGCGTATAGAGTCTTAAATCACATATACTATAAGTTAATGACTAATATTCTAACTTTGGTTGGTTAATGTTTGCAGGGCACTTACAGATGCTAGAATAATCTCTAATGTTTTTGCTCAATCTGCTCTGGAGATGGATGAAATAAATAGTTTAAACTAATTAATGTAACACCAGCTGTTACAAGTGCTTGGCAGACGTCTGTGAGTTTTGATGGGCAGAGAGCGGCTGTTGTACTTGACTTTATTTTAGTACAATGTTGATCACAGTGTAAGCTGGAATAAATGACGAGCCAAAGGAAGGAACAGAGGATGAATTTTGTGTAATGCAAAATAAATATTGCCCTTTTTTCTGAAAATATTTTTTGAGGTCAAGGGAGAGTTGTAGTGGACTTTATTAAGTCATAACTACTGTGAACAGCAGCTGTGCTAACTGTGCTCAGTATTAATATGTTTTAGAAAAGCTGAAGAAATATATATACATCTATCTCATTGCCTTTAGTTATCAAAAAAGTCTTATTACAGCTTTGCATGTGTACTTTGGCTTCATATTTTCTACTTGATAATAGCTACTAGAGAGGTTTTTTTAGGACTAGTACAGAAACAATAAAAAAGTATTAGTTCTAGAAAATCAGTGTTTTTTGCAAATAATAAATCGGATCTCACTACTACTCACATGCATTTGATTGAATTATGTCTTTGTTATTATTTTGCAAGAAAATGAACATGTCTGTAAAAACTCTAGAGGTACAAAATAGATAAATTGAACTGAACTTTGTGATATGGTCTTCATTTGCCAGTTCACAGTCAAAAACACAACAAAACCATAAAAGCAAATTCTGATGAGAATTTGTTGTTTTCATATGATTTAATAAAAGTTTAAATAACTAACTTCTCTGTTAAAGTTGGAAGGTAGAATAATTGTGCTGTGACAGGGAAGCGATGACTGTTATCTCTCTATGTGCCAGCATTAAGATAACAGTGTCATTGTACAGATTGTTACCCTGTGAATATGTCTAATAAGTTATTATAGTGTGCTGAGCAGATGGCAAGTGTGCTCCTGAAAGAATTGATGGATGGGATATGATGTCATCAGTGAGATGACAAGGTTCACAAGGTACTTGACCTCCAAGAATAAGTCCTAACTGGTTAGAATTCTAAATGGTGAACTTTTGTGACACTGGCTAAATGGGAAATATGTGCAATTTGTATTTCTTTATGGTAGTGTTTACCCTCTTCACTGAACTCCACATAATGGGATTTGGTCCCTGAAGACTTGAAGATATTGTTGGAAGGTTTCACCCTGTAACCTTCAGAGGATTTCAAATACAAATCTATACATCTAAACTTCAACAAAATCCCTCTGAATGGTATTTATGAAGTCAGGTTCATATCTTTTCCTTCTTTATATGTATGTATGTATAAAGAATTTAATTGAGATACTCAATTAATTTTAACATGTTCTCCCAAAAGGGAAAACTGCTGACTCAGTGAAAATGTTCAAAGAATACAATTATATCTTATAATTTTATGAGAATGTGTTGAAAACTATGGGCTATACTCATGTGAGCTTAATGGTGTCCTTATAATTTTACTTATAACTAGGTTTTCCATTTGTAAATGCAATTAAACAAAAATCTGTTTTATCTACAGATAGATAGCCTTCATTTTTATTCTATTCTAAATTATATTTAAAATAGGATCCAGTCTATAGAAGACTAGGCTTCTCAGTCTTCTTATTTCTTTGCATGAGTCCCAAAATGAGGAGGGTGAATTTGAAAATCCCAAGGGATAGAATCTGGCTACTTAGGTTAAGTCACTGAAGCTACATCTAATAGATACCTACCTTCTCTTCTTCGTTGCATGAAGAATGTAGTCACTTGGTTTTATAGAGGACTTCTACCCCAGCAGGCTAAAGTTTAGGCAACTAACCTAGACAGACAGGTTCTCCTCTTCAATTCTTTTAAGCATTTGGTAAGCCCTGTGCATTAAGAAGTGAGCTCTTTAAATGTATTTTTACAAGAAGTTATGCAGATACACAAATCCTCCTACAAAATCTGGGAGTAAAGGTTTGCATCTATAAATCGTAAATTAGAAGCAGAAGCAGAATACATAAAAGGCAATATGTAGAGAATATATTAAAAGAGAGCAACTGGGAAAAAAATGAGAAATGAATACTAAAGTTGGTTTTCCTAAAGTGAAGGTTGAAGTGGGGACATGTTTCTTAATCCTGTACATTAGTAAAGCTTTTTTTTTAATTTCCCATTGATTTAGCCATATTTGGCCAAAGAGAAAGACAGGAGGTCAGGAAGAGGCATGAACATGGTAGTCAGACCGCATTTTTTAAAACTTTAATAAAATACTCAAGGTTTACACATCAGTTTCTTAAAATGCTTTGTATTTGACACCTCTGAAAGGAGGATACATTCCTTGTGAAAACTCTTCTATACTTTATTGATTTTTTGCAAAACCAAATATAAATGCTAGTTGCAAAATTAAACCTTGAAAGCACCCATATGTGTGCTTGTTCTGAATTTTCTAGGCTATCTTTAACCCCAGTAGTTGAGATATTGAGTTGAGAGGAAACAAGGTGAAAGTACAATAAATTCTATAAATCAAAATAATTTATTATAATCTTTGCATTTCATAATATTCTAAGATTCAAATAAGGAAAACTTAGTTGTAAAATTTCTACTATGGGGAATATTGTTTCATTTTTTAAATCAGCTTGTAGTTGCAGTAAAACTTTCATGAACCTGTTGTTACAAATTGCTTCCATCTTTCCAATAGAAATAAAGTGCTAAGGGTTCCTAAATTACTTCAGAATTATAGTGAAGCTTTGAATTGAGCTGTAAATGCTGTAACAATGTATCAATTTTAGAATAATTACCATGGAAATATGCATTACAATTTAAATCCACTTTTTTTTTTTTTTTTTGGTTGATTTTAAATCCATAGCTGAACATAAATCAACCTTTACACAAGTTCCAGCCCTATGTCTGGTTCCAGTGCTAAAGGAATTATAAAGTTAGTGGGAGAAAGATACTAAAGTTCTTATATTGTACCTTCCTCTTCTTCAGTAGTGGGGCCTGCATAAAATAATAACTTATTTACAGGTGACTTGTAAATACTTATCTCTGTGTACACATCATCTACTGACTACGCTGGTCAATTGTTTCTCTGAGTTATTGCCAGTTTGCTTAGGTACATTAAAAATGATATTCTGTTTAGGAATAAGTATTGCTAGGGCAGCGTTGAGATGAGTCTTTAAATAAATAAGTTCTCTATCTATGCTTTTGTACATAAACTTTTTTTTTCTATGATTACTTTTGTAGTGAGTGGATCCAAGGCAGTAGGTTCTGTTCTTGTAAGGCAATATTAAAAACTAATACTGAACTGTCATCTATATTAATATCCACCAGTTGGTTAGCATAATTAAATGATGTTTTGTCAAATTGTCTAAAGCCACCAGATGAGTTTACCTAATAATTTGATAAATAATTCATTTGAGTTTCCAGTTTTTAATAAAATAGATAAAAACAGAATCCATATCTCCTATCATGTTGTTGCAGATGTATTGATTATGTGGCTAAACTCTTTTTTCATGAGCTGAGTCTTTTCCACACAATCTGATCAGGGTATATATGTATGTATGTGTATGTGTATGTGGTGGAGACATATGAAATATTAATACAAGGTAAATGAGTGTTCACTGAGCTCCCTTTGCCATATGGCCCCTGTAGAGGATAGAAGGCCCTGGCTAGCTTAAGCCTGCCATATGGACCTGGTGGAAAAAGGTAACTCTTACACACAGAGCAAACCTACCATATGGACTGGGTGGAGCACTCAAAACTCTAAACATTTCTCATACACTAGGGCCTTTTACACAGAAGAATGTAAAAACATACATAATACATTACATACAAAAGCCATTGAAAAATGGATCAATTGTTTAGGTTTAATATGATGCTTTCAAGCAGTGTCCAAAACTATATAAATAATCAGGGCATATTTTGAAATAGTAAAGAGGATCATCAATCATTTACAACTGACTATTTTACTTTGCATTTAACATCTGCTGTATAATGGGACCGTACAATACCACTCAATGCCATGCAAAGACAGACCAGCCAAAAATAGTGATAGCATTAAAAAAAAAGTTTCTCTCAAAGCATTCTCTTTCTTTTTTGCTGACTTAAAAACAACTATAGGATTTCTCGAAACTGTGAGGCAAATCCTGGACATAGAAGTGTCTTCTGAATTCCTGCTTTTTGTGGCAATTGAAATTAAGTATCAGATTAGATCATTGACTCAACTTTATTTCCTCTGGGAAGCTGAAGAGATTTGTGACATGCTTTCTGATGTCAAAGATTTCTGTTACTTTTGTATTCCACAAATCTGTATTTACTTTCCACATTGAAAATGATATTGTGCTAGATAATGGGCTCTTTTATAGGCTGAAAGTGATAGTAAGGTAACATATTAAAATGTCCATTATATTTCAAATCACTGGACCTGATTTTGATCTTTCCTACACAGTCCCATGTAAACATAGCTTTATTGGCTTGAATTCTTTGCACTTTTAACCAAAACTGAGAGACAGATCAGGACCACTCCTGCAGTGATTATGCCACAATATTAAAAAATTTGTAGAGTTTTAAGGTCTTTTTTTACTTCTTTTTTAACCGGATTTGATGGTGATTCTTGCCTTATTATTACATTTTTACATCACTACATGAAAGTAGGTCAACCCTGTTTTTTATATGAAAATGGGGAGATGATATAGGCTGATTTATACTAGATTAAGTCCCTTAAAAGTTCCATAGCAATCTTTTCCTTTTCTCTAGCTGTCTGACTGTATCTTTTTCATCTGGTCTTTAGCTAGACTCCAAATCTCAACAAGTGAACTAATTTCCTCCTCTCTTAGAAAGCAACAAATATGGAGAAGGAGAACATTTTCAAATAATCATAAATATTGATAGCAAGTATTTTGAGAAAAGATTTTAGGAAACAATAGAATACAATGAAGTAGATGCAAGTTAAGACAAAGAGAAGGCAAAGCAATGCAATTTTAAAAAAATATAGAATGATTTAGATTTCACCTTTTGAACTTACTGAAAGGTACTGAAATTTGTTAGAAGAGCAGCCTTTATCTCTAAAACTGACTTCCTTTCAAAAATGGAAAAAAAATGCAGAAGTTACTGTAACTTTCTAATTCTAATCTTCTGAGTATAGCAGTTTCATAAAATCATAGGGAACTTCTGCTGTTTTTCAAGGTAGTCTAGAAACCCCCCTGTCATCAACAGATTGAATAAAAGAATTCTCCTTAAATATGTAATGAACTCATCAGGTTCAGGTAATAAAAGGAAAAAAAAATCTGTGCAATTCTG
>JAVCKT010003675.1:0-14119 GCA_032273925.1 Rhynchotus rufescens
GAAAATTTGTCCCCTAGAAACAAGTAATACAGACAATGCAAGTCTAGAAAGTAAAAGTAGTTATAGACAAAAAAGAAGATCAAGGGAATCCACTACAAGTATTCAGACCAAAACATGATAAATTTCTTCTATCTGTAATAGGTGCCTATGGCTGTGTACACTGCTTTGGCTATGTACATACAGTTAGTGTAAAAGTGGTCCTACTGAATCCAGAAATCCTGAGAACTGAATTCAGAGGTTCCAAAAAATCTGTTACCAAAACGCCTATCAAACAGGAGTTTTACATCTGTCATCAGTGCAGTCAGTTTTTTGGGGGGTAGTCTTATCTAAAAGCAGGTACAGCAAGTATGGTTTGCCTCAATTTCTTCTTTGAACTTACAGAAAATTGTTCTCCACCTCGGTGAGCAAGAGCCAGCTGCCTTCCTGCATATGCACATGCATGTCTAGTCCTGTGGAGTGGGCAGAGACTGAGTTGATGCACTGAGCAAATATAATTTAAATAACAGGTTTAATTACAGACTTATAACTGGATTGTCAGGTTTGTGACAAATGTATACTAATTTCTACTGCACTTTTTTTAGAGTCAGCAAATGTTGATCAACAGGTATTGCTTACTTGGTCTTTCTAAAGTTTTGATTTAAAATGACCATGATAAACCAGTCTTAAGAACAAAATATATGTATTCATTAGGTTCTTAAGGTTTATTTATTTTACTAGTTTGATTCTTTTCCCAGGATATTTCAGCAGCACTAGACTTTGCAAAATGATGCTGTAAAAAGATAATATATATTTTAAAAGCCAATGCTGTTGAGTACAGGAAAAAGAATTAGAGAAATTAGTAGTTCTTGTACGGACTCAGAACTAATACATGGTGACAGTTGTTTTCTGGGATATAATTAGGACAAATATACTCAAATCCCATTCAGGGGATAAGTCTTCAAGCTGTTCTAAAGGCTTTTAACTATGCATTTTTTTTCCATTAAATCCACCAGATCTGTATTCCCACAGCATTTGAAAATCTTCCCTTTGCTTTTATAGCATGAATGAAGCCCCTTATATCAAAATTACTTTTCCTCAGTTAGCAGACAGTAACCTTATTAATGCAAAATAGTATGAAATTGCACAGCACTTTTAGTAGCTATTTTCTACACATTAATTTGTTTTCAGTGTGGGGCTTGCACTAAAGGTGAATACACAAAGTGGAAATTATATTTTAGAAAGAAGATTTTTTTCCTCTTTAAAACATATTTTATGCCTTTTTATACGATGATCTCTGGAGAAAGAAAACACATATTTTATACGCAGGAGAATTTTCATTTGCTTAAAAGATGGATGAAATTGAGGCTATTTGTGGCAAGTAATAGTTTAAAATTTGTTTTAAAGGCAATTAAGAAAAACTTATTCAATCTTTTTTTTGTTTTTCCCATTATCTTTTCCTTTTCCATCAGACTCCAAAAAACAACCTCCATATACTTGACTGTTTATCTGTTACTGTTAGAATTAGAAAGAAATAAATTGTTCTAGAAAATATTTTTAGATTTAAAATCTATTCCTTTTATTGTCCTTTATAACTCAGGCATACTTAACTCAGGCATACTCATTAGGAATCAGGGTCCCTTTGACTCTGCTTCTCTCTCTCTCCTAAACCTTTGCAGTATTCAGCCAAATACATAGACAAAAATACTACAGAGGAGTTAGGTTTGTATGCTGCAGTATTTAGATTGAAGAAATCATTTGCATTTGATCACTCAATTTTGAGGCCTCTGATGTCAAATCTGATGCTCCAAGCACCACCTTGATCTCTTCACTTTGAGAAGTTAATTTTGTGTTGTCTCATAACTGCCACTGAATTTTCTGTTGTGAATGATCAGTAGAAAACAAAATGGTTAGTTCCCTGTATTTTTGATCTGATCAGTAGATGCTATTTTTCAAAACCATTTGCTGAGAGAATATGCTACCTTGTGTTAATTCTTTGATCTTTTTTGGCACAATTTGTGGCTACTTTGCCAGCCTCAGTCATAATTGAAAAGACTTGTGAAATAACTGCATAGAAAATGCACATTTCTCTTCCATTTGTGCATGAGAAATTATAGCTTTCCTATTCACAACACGAAGATAAGCAATTCTCTTATGCAGCTTTCGAATATAGAGCCAGTGATGGGCCCTATTAAATATGTGCCATGCCAGGGGATGCAGATGGAAGGGCTGTGCAGTCTGCTAGGCTAGTTCCCTTATTTTCACACCTTTCCACCAGAAAATTCCAACCCTCATAGCGTATCTTGACATCCATAACTGAAAAATTGTGCATAATCCTACAGTGCATTGGTTGTGATCATCCCCTACCCCAGGCTCCCGAAGGAACCACCAGGAAAGATTTATTCCATGAATACCCTGTGTGAAAGTGAGGTTTGAACTTTGCCTCGAGCAAAAATATGTTGTGAGCTCATCCTTAGGCTTCACAGCTGTGTCACCATAATTGCTTCTCTTTAGTGCAATGTAACCTTGACTCCACAAACAGGGACTCCCTCACTTTCCCCTCTTCTCAGGATGCCTCCAGAGGGAGAATTTGCAGTTCATGCAACTCCACCTCAGGAAGAAGGGAATGATATACGTTCCCTCTAGGCCACTTGCTTCTCCTTAAGGTGTTAATCAAAAGACTCCTTGGAGCCAGAAGCCTTGGGAGATGATGCTGTAGAGGCTGTAGAGACTTATTGGTGTAGAAGAAGAGATCTTCAGAGGGTCGCAGCAGAACTACTTGTGCTACTCTTTCAGCCAAGTAACAATCATGTTCCTCAAGTGGTGAAGAAAGTTCTTGCTTCCATTAAATGGACCGATGGTCTTTTTTTGGTATTTACACCAATACTATTAGATGCTGCTGTTCATCCACAAGCAAATGAAGGAAAGGCGAGCTGATGAAGTTAAGAGTTGTATATACTAGCACATGACTTTGTCCATACTTATCTGAGAGGTACTTAAAGGCTGATTTTTTCTCATCAGTGCTATCCCAGTAAGGTTATGTGCTCTCAAACATCACATATTAAATTGATTATGCACCATGTCATTTAAAAAATATGTAGTTGCTAGTCGATTTATATGGACCCAGAGCCTGCCAACTCAGCAATTTCCATCCCAAAATAACAGATCCAAAAAAACCCCAAGCCCCACAGTTGACTGTTTCATGTTATAATGAGTCAGCTGTACATCTATGCAACCGCTAATTTCAGCCCATTTGTCCAAAGGGACAAGTAAAAACATGCAATTTTCTAGCAATTACAATCAGTGAAGAACTCTAGGTGGGAATAGTCGGCAGAAATATCAAGAAAGAATGTAGAGCAGGAAACATTTTCTGCTGAGTTAAATATAAATATGTATATATATATACACACACACACACATATATCTACATTTCCAGTAAACCCAGGTTAAATAACAAACACAGGCATCATCAGCCAGATCAAGGAGGCAAAAAAAAAGAGAAAAAAAGGTCTGATGAAGTCAATGATGTTGCAGGATGTTTGCAACTAAGTGCATGCTTAAGTGAATGAACACTGGCAGGCAGCATAAACTTTATAATGTCTCTAGCTCCACAACTTAAAGGATTCTGTTGGCAGCTCTTTGATGAGTGATTATTTCAGATGTAAACCTAGCAGGCCTGTTTGTGTCATGTATGGGATATTTTGTTATTGAACAGCACAGAAACTAGCAAAGAATAGTGGTAGGAATAGCAAATGTATGTTTATATCTCAAAACAAGAAAAAGTAAGGAGGTGGCCCTCCTAACTAAGTAATATCAATGCACACTTCAGGAATCTCATTTACATCTTGGGCTTAGTTGATTTATGACTTAGAGAAGTTGGTTTACTTTACCTTCTGTTGTACAGCTTGCTGACCTCTTTAGATTACCCTGATAGGGATACTTTGCATTGATCACTTGCAATCCACTGCACTGTAGTGTTGCAGTCATTTCCTTCCACTGAAATATTAAAAAGTATGAGGCAAATTGACAGTAGGAAATAGTCCCTTCAGACTTCTGCTATAAGGACACAAACAAGTGTCAAACCATGAAGTAAGGCTTTTGGGCAACAGAGAGCAAAATCTCATCTTGATTTCCTTCCCTGTTTTCACTATGAATGAAGGCCATCAGGAATTCAGATATCCTTTCTGATGGCACGTAACCAATGAGTATCTGACACTCTCTGCAGGAGCCAGCTTTTATCAGTCCAATCACTTATGACCATAATCATGTGTGAGTGTTGTTTTCAGGTGATGTACAGAGCCTGGGACTTGCATATTATTTCTATTAATGATGCATAGTTAAGCCCAAAGCAGTAATGTAATGAGACAAATCCAATAGAGTTCATTTGTGGGGCCTGTGAAAGGAACATCTTTAACAGACCTTGGATTTAATGAGAATATGTTATTGATTAAATTAGATCTACAATGGCATAAGCAGTAAGACTGAATTTCCAAAATGTACTCTGATTGAGCTACTATTTTAGATTCAGCCTCTAGGGTTAGAAAGGCATATCCATAAACAGTGTTTTCATGGCATTGTTACTAATTAGTATAATTATATCCCAATGTCATTTGCTTAATTTATGATTTGGCAGCATGGCTGAAAGTAGGGGTTTTTTCTTGCCTTTTCTGTTTAGAATTTGGTTATTAGGATGAGGTCGTTAGTTTACAATTAAGTCATTTCATTTCCTGTAGCACTAATATTAATGGAACACTTCATCACCAGAGTCCATATCTTGCCTCTCTGGTAAATAGCGGGAGGAACTCCTATGGGCTTTAGCTTCCCACTCCATCATTAAAGCTGCAAGAGGAATTTCTGACGTGTGTTACACGAGACAATGAGGCAATGTCATATGAAGTCATTCCTGTACTCATATTCCCATCCTCATGCCTCCAGTGGACTCTTTGGATCTTTCCCCCATCCTCGTGCCAGCACAACCCATCAGGTCAGATGTGCAAGGAAGTTTTGCTTTGCAGAGGAGGAAAAAAAATGTGAAAACCAGCTTTAATTATGAAGTTTTACCAACTTAGATCAGCCCCAAGCATGCAATTCTCAGGTATGTGTTTGACCACAGTCAGGTTCCTTCCTCTACTGAAAGTCTTTTCCCCCTGCTCTGGATCAGAGAGAAGGGGGCAACACTGGTTCTCTTGCTATCACCACTTTTTTTTTCTTTTTTTTTTTTTTTTTGAGGTAAAAATGATTAATAAGCCCAAAAAGGAACAAACTGGCAGGAGAGATTCTTTTATTTTTCCACCTGCATTAAGAAAGATTGGCTCTGTGTTTTTTATCGTGTGCCCCAGCGTGACGTGGTGCAACGTCGCAGCGCTGCTGCTGCTGCTGTTACCCTCTAGCGGCTGCTTCGCCCAAGGGAGGAGTGCGGCTACGTAGGAGCAGGAATTAAATTGTTTCGGAGCAGGCCTCGTCCCTTCCTTTTGGATCTGAGCACTAGCATTTGAGTCACATTCTGAGGTTTAGCATACGAGTTTATAAGCAATTGCCCCTGTTGTTTTAAAGACCGCCTTTTTCCGGTCATATGGCCATATCCTTGCATGGCTTTTCTTTTCTTTTTGTTTTTTCCCCTGCTGAAGCTAAATGGCCTCCAGCTACATCCTGCTGCTCTAAAGAGTATGCTTCCCCCTTATGGTCTTTTCTGCCAGAAGTATGTGCTCAGAGTGCAAGGCATACTGCTACCATAAAACTTGAGATTTTATTTCCTTTACTTTACAGTTGCCCTAGCTGTGTCTTTTCTCCTTTTAAGTCGTTTTAGGTATGTTTTGAAAGAATCCTGAGGGCGCTTGCAGGTTTATAGTAGTGTAAATGCATCGTACATGCACACGGGAATAGGTGTTCCTGCATGTCAAGGTGGCATTTCTGAGCTGGGTGTGCGTGTCCACTGAAAATCCCTCTGCCCCTTCCCGAGCCGAAGGCCTGGGCGGCTGCAGGGCGGCAGCGACCACGTGGGGATGTGTCAGCACAAGCTCCTGCCGGGCCTGGCCTCCTTCCAGCCGCCTCGCTTGCCCGGCGGCCTCAGAGGAGGCCGCACGGCCCAGAGATCCTCCGCTTAACTATGAACGTGTTCCCCCGTCGCAGTGGTGTGGGGGTACAGCAGCCGGCAGGGCTGTGAAAGTTGTTAACTGGAGACCTGGGGTAAGTCTGCTCCTGGCCTCCTTTCATCCGAGCCACATTCCAGCCTCCTCCGTTCATCTCGGACGGCTTCCAGGAGCCGTCCCGGGAGAAGCAGCAGCCTCTTGCTTGGGAGAGGAAATATTGAAAGCCCTTGAGGTTTTAGATTTGTGGGATTGATGCAGTTTCTCTCCTTTGGCCAAAGCAAACAGTGTTTAACTCATCTCTTGCCACACTCGGTGCCTGAAGAATTGCTCCATAATTTTTTTTTATTTGCCTAAGGAATACAGTGGTCTCTTAACTGCAGTGCAAAGCACTGTACTTTGTGGGTTCTTATAGGTCTTAAGAGCAAATAACTGGTTGGTATTAATTCATACAACTTAACAGCTGTGTTTTGAAAAGATATGCTGAGAAAGAGATGGCAGTGATGTGATACAGACACATGGGCCAAGCTTTTCAAACCTAAGGTGCCCTAAGCTTATGCAAAAAAAAAGGGGGGGGGAATTTTTGAAAGTGCTTACTTTCAATAAGGTGGGTTGGTGTCATTTGGAAATTTCATTTATGTTCCCGTTTGAGACCCTCAATCACTTCAAAAATACGGAAAAATTAAGTATGGAGCTTGCTTTCCTATGCTGGCTGAAGTTCTCACTGTAGTGAGCCTTGGAAGGGCCAGTTTAAAAGGCCTCTAGTGCAGAGGCAGCTCCTGGTGACAGCAGAGAGAATCAGCAGCCACACAGGAAACGGGCACAGACCCAGAGTATTCACACACACACACACGTTTGTGCATGTATTTATGTAAAACAGGCGATTTCTGTGTTGTTCTGTGTTGTAGGAGGTGAATGCTGGGTTTTAGATGTAATGTTGGGTAGTTGTTTTGAGTCAAGAAACTCACACTTGAAGGCTTAGTATTTGAAGAAATAAAAGGTGGTAAAGATAAAGAAGAAATAATGATTGCTGTTATATATGCAGGCTTTTTGCTATATAAACAGGAGTGGTAAAGATGCCACTTAAACTCATTAGGAAAAAAAGAGAAAAAACCAGCAAGCCATGGTAACAAAAGAAGCCCATGTCCCTGTAACAAAATGCATATAAAGTACTTCTTTTCTCATATTCATTTCTTGCAACTTGCTTATTTTGTGTGCTTGACAGCATTTTGAGGGAAGCTGTGATTGTTTTATCCCCCTGCATATCATTGAGGCAGTTGTCTGTGTGTTGCCTGGGTCACTGCTGTTATGTATTTGTAGGAGTGCCAGCTGCATGCTTGGCACTTGCTGTGCCCTTGAGGATAGCAGCTTGAGGAATTGGTGGGGAAAAAATAAACAACGTTACACAACCTCTGCACAGATCAAAACTCAATATATTTTGATAAGTAGCATGCAGCAAGTGAATCTCCCTGTTTCAGGGAAAGCAGGACTTTTGAGGCAGCTTGAGCAGAAGGGGCAAGATGGGGGAAAAAAGCAGAAGAAAGGGAACACTGAAAATGTGGCAGGCAGGAAGGCTGAGGCCGACTGGGAAAAGGAAGGGTAAGAAGTTAAGATAAAGCTTAACAAGGCAAAGATAAATTAAAAAGGCTCAGAATTACATTGGGCTTGGAAGGTGCTGGTGTCTATTATGGTTTTGGAGGAATGCCAATAGTGAGGTTAAGAAAAGGATAGGGGCAAGGGGAAGAAGAACATTAGGTGCTCAAACTTGCAGTCCAGGAACACATGTTTATTTGGCAGCTGTCTGATTTGTGTGTCTTCACATATCTGGAAGACCAGAAGGGAGGAATGAAGGCATGGGATACAACTGAGAGGCAGAGCAAAGGATTTAGCTGTAAGATTGGACATGAAAAGGTGATTTTTCATGATGCTGAGGATTTTTCATGATGCTGTTCTATGATTTGGAAATGGTATAGATGTGGCTAAGGAGGAAGAAATCAAGCACCTCCAACTGTGGACTGGAGTGGGTGGTGTTGTCAGCAGCATCAGAATAGTTTTGGGAGGACAGATAATGAGTTTGTTTTGGTCCTTCTCCATAAAAAAATTACAAAGAATGACAGACTTTCTTGGATAGCTAATTCATATTTAAGCAGTGATTTTTTTCATGGAATTAATACAATATTAACTCCCATCAGCCAAAACAGTCACCAGCTAATTTAAATTGCTCCTCCATAAATTTCTAAAAGTCCTTATGTTTCATGACATAGCTCTGTTGAAATGTTGTTAGTTTTTGGATTTTATCTGCCTTTCACATGACAGTGAGGTAGCAGAAGCGTGTGTATTTGTAGAGAAAAATGTAATTGGAAGAACTCAGAAATTGGAAAGGAGATGTAAGGCAATATGTTAGTATCTTAAAGTACTTCATTTGTTTGCAGACATGTACACACACTATTTTTGAGCAGTTAGATTTCAAGATAGCCGTATCTGCTGTATTTCCATGGATGTCAGTCTCTCTCTGTCTTGCTGTCTCGCTCTCCCCCTCTCATTTTCTTTCTCTCCCTCTCTTTTTTCTTTTTTGACTAGAATAAATTGAAGAACAGAAGAGAAACACATTTAGTTTTAATCTTAAGAGGAGTTCTCGTACAGTGCTGAAAAAGCAAGGGTCTCTTCAGCAATACCAAAGGCATATCGACAAATGTAGTACCAACTTCTACTAATTGGTAGTAATACTGTTGATTCCTTCCCATAGTTCTCAGGAAAACACATTTTTTATCTAAATTCTTAATGCTATAACTACATGTAGTTCTCTATTCCAATAACCTTTACCCAGTAACATGGAAGTTACCGTTGCTCTCTTTCAGGGTTGACGAGACAGTGTAATTTCTGTGGCAGCTGCCAGGTCCAGGGCAACCAGGGGAAGGAACCTCCTAATGAGCCGTTATAGACTATCCAGCTGGGAGAGCCTGGCAGTCATATTGACAGACACGCATCAATATCATGGCAGCGCTGTGATTCAAACAGTAGACAGCATCCCAACTAGGAGATGCCTGGCATGGCACGCACAGAACTAGAAAACAATAAAATAAAACAATGAATTGCGCATCCCTCCTCCTCTCTGGGCCTCTTCTTCGGCTTTGCTCTGAGGAGGATGGTGCTGTCTGTGCCAGCCGTGCTGCTGCCTCCCCTGGCGTGGGGCAGCCGCACTTTTCCCTCCGTTCTCTCCCAGAACACCCCTTTCAGATCCCAGGGAAAAGCCAGAGTGTGTTTGCATCAATGAGGGTGCAGGGTAAGGAGTGTGGTAGGGGGAAGAGGAGGCTCCTGCAGCATTTTGTTTCAGCTTCCACATGGGATAACGCTTCCCCAGGGACACATCTGGCCTCCCCAGCAAAGGCAGATCATTTAAGGAGCAGAGAGGTTATCACAGCAAAGAGTGTTCTGTTCCCAGTGGGATACTCAGGAGAAAACAGCCTATTCTGTGCCAGAACAGATCAAAATTCTTAAGCCATGTGGTGTCTTTTGTTTTATTTTAACATATAGATGAGTATACTGCTTCTTTGCAATGCCTTGATGGCATTGCAGAGAGAATACAGTGCAGCTGAATTTAAAATGTTAAAGTATTTGTAAAACTAATGCTCCCTCCAACTGGGAATTGGAGCAATTCCTGTAGTTTCTTGTTAGCTACCCAAGGACAGTTGTGGCTTGTTTGTGATAAGAGAAAATTATTCATGCAGCCTGTCTGGAATACAGATTGCATCCTTTATTTTTAAGCTACTGGAGGAAGACATCCATGTAAGAGGCGGAAAGAAATAACAGTATGAAAGTTTCAGTAAAATCAACCCCGCTCCCTCCCAGCAGATGTTTCCTTCTGCACCATCAGTTGATTTTCTTTCCTGGAGATTACTGTGTGCTATGGCCTTCTTGCAGCAATCATTATTATTATTCAAGAAAATTCAGTAGGGCCCCCCCCCGTGCCATTTTTAAACCAGGTATTATTTGCTAATCAGGGCATTTGATTTCATTTAGGGAAATCACAGTTTTAGTTATCTGCTAAGTTGTGTATCAGGATGGGGTAGGGGGGTTGTAGCTTCTGCTGCTGCTACTGTTGTTTTAAAGAGTTTGTTTATGTTTGCTATACCGAAAGTTTTAAGATGCCTGTTTCAAAGGTGCTTTGCTGTAGTAATGATTTGGGAAAAGGAGCTGTTTTGGAGATTTTCACTTTGAATGAGACTGTGTTGCAGCACCCCTTGCTGGCCACCTTTTACCGGGTGCTGAGTAGGATTTGAGACAGGATTTTCAAGCCTAGAGACCAAATTCAAACGGCAGCTGGGAGGAGAAGCCCCGGAAGGAAAGAAGGGCTGCCATCATCGCTCCAGCTCCAGCCTGCAAGTCACACAGATGGTGATCACTAAACAATTTTCTTCGCAGTGCTTGCTCGCAAAATCAGTGTCCTCTAGGACAGAACTGGGTCAAAAACATTAAAAAAAAAAAAAAAAAGAAAGAAAGAGAGGGACAAGTCCTGCAGGGAAGTATTTTCAGGGTCGAATCAAGATCTGTGCAAGCATATGCAGAGAGGCAGGGCTTAAGGCAGGTAACCCCCACCACAGAGTGCCCGCTGTCACGAGGAGAGGCCTCTGCAGCCGGCTGGGATAGAGCACTGCCTTCCACTGGGAAGCTAACAGGAATCCAGGAGCGTGCTAGGGTAGCCAGGATAAATTGAAATTGGATTGCTCGATGCTGGCTGCGGATAAATGCAACACAAGGACATCTCCATTCATCAAATATTTCTTTACCAAGGCATTCAGGTGAAGAGGAATGAGGGAGTGCAGTTTTCCTCCCACTAAAAATAAGCCAGTCCCAGCTCTCGTGCCCCTGGCTTGAAGGCAATGCTCCATGGCAGCACCACTTTTGCTTGGCTGGAGCATCCTGTTTCCTTTTCATTTTTAATAAGGCTTACCTAAACAAGGTTTTGGTTATTACAGCCATCCAAGCCTAGTATTTTTTAAGGAAAATAATCACCTGAAATGGCTCTCTTTCAAAGTGGAAACCATTTAACTCATTGAATTCTTCTTTCTGGATTTCCCTGTGGACTTGTCAGATTGTCTGCAAAGATTGGGCTAGGGGATATTTGGGAACCAGAGCCTGCCTTGGACCTGAAGGGTCCAGGGCCAGAGCTGACTGATTCAGTGAGTGTTTTAGAGCAGCGTCTCTAAGCCACGTACCCTACCCTAGCTGTCCCTCTGAAGCCTGCATCACCCTGCTGTGATGGCCCCAACTGTTCAGCTCCATGTAGTCCCCTCATAGAAGTGACTCAACATCCAGCACTGTTCTAGAGCAGAGGCTTTAATACCAGGAAGTGCTGGAATCATCATGGATGTAGTGCTGGTGATGGCTACATTTAGCTCATTCAATCTATCCAGCCTATGCTGGACCAGTGCTAGGGGCCCCAGACACAGTCTGGTTGAGGAGGTACCTCTCTCTAAGTTATGAGGGACAGTTGTGACACCAGAAATAGCTTCTCTTCAGTATTTTTGTTGTAGTGATTGGTTAAATCCAAAGTGGACAGAGGAGGAGGAAGCCTAGAGGGAAATCACCACATTCCTCATCCTCCAGCCAGAATCCATCGTGCCGTACAAGGAGCTGCCTCAACAAGAAAGGCTTCCATGGCCTGTTTTGTTGTGTTCATATGTGCATGGCACACATGCATAAATGTATGCACACATATGCACCTGCACACCCTCAGCCTGATGTCAGGGGGTTTGTGGAGTTTGCTCAACCTCTTTACCTGCACGTTAGCCCTTGCACAGGTAACAGGAGTGCTCCTGGGGTAGAGGGCTCCTCCTGCGCTAAAGCAAGCACCATCATGGCTCTGATAAGGTGCAGCTTCCCATCAGCATCAGCCCTCCTGCGCCCCTTGGTCCGAGGTCTTCAGGAGAACAAAGGAGAAGGGAAGGCTTCAGGCCTCAGCGCAGGTGGTGGCTCATTTCAGATTGCCATCTGAGTGGCCAGGTGTTATCTCAGTAGAAATGTCCAACCTCAACCCTTCTGTGATTCTGTGAAATGTAAGTAATGCCCACTTTTGGCAGGGCAGATCCCATTATGCAGAAGGTGTCTGAAAACATTGTGTTTATTTAAAAGCAGGAGTACTTTAAAAAGAAAACCAGAGAAATGCAGCTTGCTTATACAGTTTATATAACGAAGAGCGTGAGCACTAATGAGCACAGTGAAGTGCACCTCAGGAAATATGCAGACACAGAGGAAAGCGACTCTGGGTCCACATGAAATGAAGAAGAGGGAATGCAGGTGTGAGGGAGAGCTTTCTGTCAGCACAGTCCTGCTACGGTGCTGGGTGAAAAGCAGGAGCTGCTCTGTAATGCTGAAGCAATCCGGACTCGAGCGCATTCATTCAAACTTGAGACCCCAGAGAGCAGCCTGAGGTTGCTTTGCTCTGGGATCTACCCGAGTGCCAGGAGCGAATCCTTCCTGCAGTCTTAAAAGCAGCTCCCTCGCTTGCCAGCGGTGCCGTGGAGCAGCAGAAGGCTGTGCTTGGGTTCACTGGGCTGGAACCACACGTTGATATAAATGGGCCTGGGAGCTGCAGCGAGCGCCGTGTGCTCGGTGGTGACACCTCCTTGAGCACGGACCGAGTGCGCATCTGCCGCACTGCTGATGTGATAACCTGCATTAGAGGCTTGGCCGAGAGCACCTGTGCACAGCCCGAGACATCGGCCCTCCCTGGGCAGCCGGTTTGAGCGAGGTGAAATTAGCAGTACCCATTAAAACTGATGACGGTGGCGGTGGCCAATAGCTCTGCCCTGCTGAAGCGTCTGTCAGCATTGCTATTATCAACCTCCGTTTTCAGGAGTTCATAACGCAGACGTTGAAGTTTGCTTAGCTCTGAGCTGAAACGTGAATACAAAATATCAGACCAGGATTTCATTGCAGTCTTTCTTTTGAGGTCTTGTGCTTTGCATTACAGTGCAATAATACAGTACATTTGGCGAAGTTAAGAGATGCAGAGAAGTCATGTGTGTTCCTAGGCCAGAAGGGGAGAGCTGGAGATGCCTGAGAAGTCTTGGGAATCCATTTGAAAAGATATCCACTGTCTGCTCTGAGAGGAAGCCAGGCAGAGACTTTTAGTCTTTAAAGGTGTATTTTGGATCAAAGAGTCCTTTAAATTTGCTAGTTTGGTTATCTTGTTTTTAATCAAACTTTAGGGCTTTTTTTTTTTTTTTTTTTTTTTTGCTTGAATTTCATGTATAGGCTGCACAGTAGTTTTATCTGTCTGGATAACAATTGTGTCAATAATAAGCAGGAAATAAATTTTCTAGATAAAATATGTCTGGGTAACCTTCTGCAGGTAAACATGCTTATTTCACAGCAGGAATATCATCTTCATATGACTTTTCCATAATTTGGAAGTTAAGTTCAAATAGTTTGGACTTGGGAATTCTGAATCTGATTTACTTTAGTGAGGTATTTCTGAATAATGTTCTGTTTTAGATGTATTTGCCAGCATGGACAGGCCCTAAAAGATGCTTAGATTAATTTAAACATGTTGTGCTAATGCATAAATACAGACCCTGAAAATGTCAGTTCTCTTATGCTTAACTTTGCTGACAAGAGTAACATGTAAGTGTTTGAAGGGATTGAATCATAATATTTAATTATACAATTCCTTACAGACACAAAAAGGCCGGTTAAATCCATGGGACTTTGGGGTGTATGATGACTGTGGGACTGCAAATACATGTCAGCAAAGAAGAATGTGGATAAACAGCAATTAGGACACAAGCAAAAAAACCCCAGCTGAGTTCTGAAAGTTTGTATTTTGGCACCTGGATCTTTGCCAACACCAGTGATTCATATTTGACACCTTACAGGGACAGTATGTACTTTAGAGGATATACTTAGACAGTTATGTCCATCTTGGCTAGCCAGTATTCCCTTACGGAAAGGAGAGGGAAGGGAGAGAGAGTAAATAATGGGAACTGTTATTAGTCATAATCACGGAATTACAGAATAATTTAAGATAGACGGGATTTATGGAGACCATCTAGGTC
>JAVCKT010003676.1:0-21516 GCA_032273925.1 Rhynchotus rufescens
CCAAATATTTATTTATATTTATATTTATATTTATATTTATATTTATATTTATATTTATATTTATATTTATATTTATTTATATGCCCCAAATTCCCATTTGCATTCTGCAGAGTGTGTCTGAGGAAACAGAACCTCTTTTGCTGAGGTGAGCTTCATTCTGTGGTGCTTGAGACCTCATTAATAAAACTGCCCCAAAAGCAGAAGGAATGCTATTTTTGCGTTGAATCCTCAGAGGTTTCCTGTATCCTCACTTGGTTTCTATTTATTCCATGGCTTTAAAAGGTGTCTTTCAGAAGAATACTAAGCGCATCCTTCCCTGTTGCTAAAAATCCAAACTAGTTAGAGTTAGTCTACAGTTAGTCTACAAGCTAATTGTATTTTGAGCTGCACAGCCTTAATAATTTTTGACCCTACTGAATGCATTCGCTGTATTTGATGGTCTGAGTGTCTTGAAAGTTTCTGGCAAATGCTTGAAGCTACTTGCATGAACATGAATTTTGTAGGCAGACCTAAAATTACTGACATTGATTTCTTGCTATTTTTTAATATGTTTTTAGCATAATTTATATCATTGTCCATTATTTCCCCATTATTGGATGAAAAAATGTTTATCTTTGTTTTGAAGAATCCTAAAGGACTTTGCAAATTGAATGAGGTAATTCATAGTATGTTGTGAATCTCTAGTAACTTTCTATGTAAAAGCAGAAGAAAAAGAAAATAAGGCAAGAAGCCTTCACATCTCGAGCTGAAATTGCAAATGTTTAGTACCCTAAAGCAAATATACCCATTAGCCAATGTCAGCGGGTAAAGAAGAATATTATAGGTAATTGCCACTGCCATGGGAATGGGGTTAGGGGGAATTTAATTCCCCAGGCTGAAGTCCGACCACGGCATCCATTTAACTCAGAGTTCTCAAGGGCAGCTTCAGACCTTTGAAAACTAAGGTACTATGGGAATTTGTGCTTCACCCAGCCTATTACTGATAATGAAAAAGCTTGCATATCAATGCAGATATATTTGCATATACACTGAGAGGTGTACGCTGGATTAACAAACCAGGGACTTGAAGTTATAACTGCATTTGCACGATCTTTCTGCAAATAAATGCCAGTTTAATTCCCCAATTTTGCCAGCGGTGGAAGGCTGTACGTGTCATCCTAGCAAGCTAGGATGTGTTTTAATCCCTCTGTTAGGGACCAGGGGCTTTCCCTGCTGCCCTCGCAGCGAATTCCCGGGTGGGTTTGCGCGCAGCGCCGCGTTGAGCGGAGCGGCGGCGCTGGGGCCGCGGACCCACCGGCACTGCTGTCGCCAGAGGCAGAGCTGCCACCCGCCCGGGTCACGCACTCGGCTTGCCTGGACGAGGGGGATTCCTGGCCTTACAGGCACGTGGTGAAATTAGTCTGAGCTAAAGCAGACGATCACAACAACGCAGAGGGCTGGCAATTCACATGCCCTTGTACCTCTGCTAAGACAATTCTAATAACGAGGGTAAGGGTAATGAATATCCAGGTTGTCATCGCTGCTTAACTCTGTTTGAATCATAGGACTAATTTGGTATTAGATGTGTGTATGGTGTTGTTTGAAAGAGGATTCTATGATGAGAGATGTCTTTACGGCATTAGCGTTAGCACTCCTCATTTTGGGAAATACGGTGCGTGTCGGGAATGGCTCGGGTTTCCATCCCGGAGCAGTCTGCCACAGCTCCCACGAGGGTTTAGTTTAATATGCGTAGATGAGCTCGTCCTCATGCAAGAGCTTTTCTGGTTTTTCTATTTACAATGCAAATATTTCCATGGAAATGTGTGGGAGCAAGAGAATTGTCTGCTGAGTTTGGATGCCTGCGATGATAATAAAAATATCATTAGCAGTGCTCAGAAAGAAAAGCAGATCACACAAGCTTGCGTGTGACTTTATAAATTTCTTCAACTGTGTGTTTTTTGCTTCCTTCACACTATGCACACTCTCCCTGTAATCTGAAAGGATTACAGCCTTCTCCCACGGTCTGTAAATAGTGCTTGCCATAATCCAAATGCAGCATCTCCCACGGCCCAGGTTAGTGCTGGGCATCCACAGCACAGTCCGTTTTACCCGAGGAGTGTTTGGCCAGGTGCTTGACCTGAGCTTTCCTGCTGAATACTTCTGCTAGGGAGAGATTTGCTCTCTAAATGAGAACTGACAGTTTATAATAACACCGTGAGCTAGAGGGGCAAGAGAAGACAAGGAAATAGATCTGAACTCTACATTTAAGAAGGACTGGAGTTCCTCATCACAGCCCCCGGGATACTGATGTGGATCTCGTTGTCGAAGTGTAGATCAGCTCTGCTGCCCACGGAGCTCCCATATGCAGGAGATGGGGAAAGGTTTCCTTAATGCTTTGGGGAGGAGGAAAACTTATCCTCCTTTTTATTGTGAGCCTGGGCGAGAGAGAAATGGCTTTATTGTTTTTTGTGCTTTGCTTCATGTCCAGGTGATGCTCCCAGTCCGTTTGTAAACCCATAATTTTCTAATCCACGTGCTTTGTAATCCCACAAGATGGTGCTTGCAACTTAAATCAAAATGGAAGTCTTTCCCCTCCTCTTAAATTCTCTGTTGTTAAATCTCCAGTGAGACCCAGTGTTACTTTTATGCAGCAGACTGCATAAAAGGATGGCGTGAAGAAATCCAGCTGAACCTAAAGCAGAGTTACCGGAGTGCGTTAGCAAAAGCACAGCTTTTGAGGGGTTCATTTTCTCTTTGGGCTGTGTTTGGTGCTTTAATGATACGGTGACAAAATTCACAGTGCCTGTCCTGATAATTAATAAGATTTCTTAATACAGTATGTGGGAGTTCAGGTTAAATTTTGTTTTTCGATTTATATGCATTTTCTTTAACTTTGTGTGGGAGTGGCCCACGTGCAAATGTAAGTGGGTTTTATAGGGAAAAAGACTTTTTAAAATTTTTTTTTACTTTGAGGTTGTAGTGCACCATGTCTTAGCATCTCCCCTCTGTTCTTCTCTCTCTATGCTCTCCCTTATAAAATATTTCCTGAGGTCCATGGCTTCCTCTTGCTTTAAATTTGGAACCAACACTATTCTCTGCAGTTTTCAGATGAGCAGCATGTCTGTCTGCAGAATGAAGTGTACTGGATTGGAGAGGACTTTGATAGTATTTTATAGCATTGAATATAGGTATTGAATAAATGCAAAGTGTTGATGCCTCTGTGTGCGCAAAGAATTTTGTATAAATACGGAAATGGGTCTTTGACAAGATCTATTATGCTTCCTACCATTGCAAAAAAAAAGTATAGGTAAGTTATTGGAGAGATGACTTTACCCAAAACGTACATCAGTGATACATTTATGATGTATGTTAGATATGTCTTTTAAACCACCCCAGCAGAGCTGGGCTTTGTGTTGTGCTGGGGCAAAGAAACAAAGCAAAGAGACGACTTGGAATAATGGGCTCAAAAATTCAAGTTCAGTTGTATTTTCACCAGTCAGAAAAGGCATATCTGTATCTGTGAGTTGAGCAATAAAAAATAGGTTTATAATTAAAGAGGGTATTTGGTGCCCTAAATTTAGCAGCTGCTGCCTCCTCCATAATTCAGTGTGAACACTGGCTAGTTTGTCCTGCCAAGGGGCTGCTTTTTCCTGAAGCATCGCCTGGGTAATGCAGATATAAGAAATACTACTGCTCTACAGTGATTTCAGAAACCCCATGACAGCTATTTAACATCAGGTACAAAAAAACAGTTGGCTCAGAGAAAAGGGAATACTAGAGCTAGCTCCGGTACAGAGCTGAAGCTTCTCCCAAGGAAAAGAAATCTCTTGCCAATGGGGGAATGCTGAGTGGGACAGAAGAGTAAAATATGGCTGTGTGCCACTGTTGGAAAGGCTCTCTGAATAATGCAGTCATCCCAAGGTGTGTTTGTGAGCCTGCGCTAAATGTTGGGTGTGAAATGGGGTCTTAGGAGCTTTCCGAGCGTGGTTTGTTGATGCAGCACGAACTGCAGCTTGGCAGGCGAGGGCAGGAGCGGTTGGAGTCCACCCGCGCGCGGCGTTGAGGACACTGAGCAAGAGGTACGCTGTGTTTGAACGAGTTTAGGCGAGCTGCTTTAGGGTGCAATAAAAGTTCTCTCGCTGCAGCTTAAAATACCTGCAGCCCTGCTGGAAGTGCTGCAGTGCACCCCGAGTACAGGCTCCCACCGCAGCGCTTTGTGCTTTTGGGAGCACCGATCTGGCGCCTGGGATCAGCCACGGCAGCGCTGCCTCCGTGTGCGCCCTTCCCTGGGGAGGCGTGAGCCTCCACGGCCTCCGGGAGCCTCCCTTCCCTGCTCCTCGGTAGCCCGCCGAGATGTGGCCAGTGCTTCGTGTGTGTGACACACAGAGCGACGCGGAAGCAGCGGCCGTGTTTCAGGGACAGCCTTTGTGTCTGGCCAAGCTGCCAGCAGCTACAGGGAAAACAGAGAAATGGTTTTTATGCATCTGCTCCAGCAAATGTGTCCTGTTTGGAACGCAGTTTGCCCAGCTGTCGCTCACCCCCGTAGCACGTCAGGGACGGTGACACGAAGAGCCCCTTTGACTGCCTTTGCTCTGGCTTGGGGAGTTGCTGCATTGCCCTGGAGCTGTTCTGTTCTGTTACCTGCCCAGAGCATCAAGCACCAAGCAGCAGAAAATTCAGTATGTGACTGTGACCTGAATTATTCTGTTATCCTCTCCTGATTCTATGTTGTTGAATAGTTCGTGGGAAAAGTTCAGCAAGAGAAGTCATTTGAATTCTTGATGGGAGTGTGTTAAAAAGGGGCCCTGTGCCTAGCCCACTTGAGTCATGTTGTCTTTGAAAATGCTGGTGCCTTCTGAGCTGCAGGTGGTAGGGAGAAACCCCCTGAGTGGAGGCCCTGCTCAACAGGTAGGCTGGTTTTGGCCTTTCATGACCAGTGCGAGTCAATATTGGATTTAGCAGGAGGTGAGCGAATGCCCCGTGTCACTGCTAGGAGCTTCCCCCATGCCTGCCCCGCTGTCCCCTCCTGCCCGGCGGCCCTGCTCCCTTCTCAGGTTTGGCCTTCCCGGCTCAGGGGCAGGCGCAGCCGCGGCCTGGCGACACCCGTCCCCAACCTCCCCGTGTGCCTTGAGCCGTAAGCGTCAGACCGTCCCCCTCCAAACACAATGCCACGTAGAGAGTGCTCCCAGAAGGATGCTCCCCTTGCTGGTTTCTGGCAAGGATCCCTACCTATCTGGAGCAATCCCAGCCTTTGTATATGGACCTTGTTCTGCCCCACTGCTGAGCAATGGGGGCAGGACCTGCTGGGCACATTTTTATTTATATGTATGTAATAATTTACTGGGCATAGCCTCTCCATCTGGAGTGAGCAGCAGGCTAATCTGTTTGGCTTTGGCCGTAGTCCTGCTCTACTGACGGTCTTCATTGCGTTCAGGAGGAGATGCGAAAGGTGAGTTACTTCAGTGATTCCATTTTTATTTTATTGAATGATGCCCTGCACCAGCTACAAGCAAAGACTAGTAAGCCTCTATAATGTGGGAGCCTAAACAATACATGTATTAGGTTGTATTTATTTCACAGAGCATCGTACACCTCGTGCAGTGTGGTTCCCATGGTGAGCCGAGACACCGGCCTGGTGCTCTCGGTACTTCTGATCAGGCCTCCTTGGGCTTTCATTAGAAGTGTTGCCTTAGATGGTCCTTGATGAATGAATAAAGTCAAGACTTAAAGCCAAATATTTTGTTCATAGTGAGTTGAGGGTTTTCTTGTAATAGAGGGTTGAGGGTTTTCTTCTTGTAGAGACAGTGAAATGTTAGGTATCCTGGAAAACTGCTGCTTTTTTGGAACATGTTAACTGATTGAAGTTTCCCCTTCTGTACGCAAACCATGTCTGAGCATTTTGAGACCATCTGGCAGTTCTGCAGCTTCACGTTGCAGTTATCCTCAGGAAAAGCTACGGCACAGACAGCAGAGGGGAGCGTTCGGAGCGGATCCCTGCCAGCAGCCACGTTTCTGCTGCTGAGCTCAACTCTGGTACAAAATACCTTGCTGTTGTCACCATCCATCTTGTGATTAATTCTTTGCTCTGGGCAGTCTTGGAATATGGAATATTGCTAGAAACAGGATTCAGACTGAGAGCCAGTTCTGTGCCACATAGGTACGATATACAATTGGATAGTGCACTTTACATAACGTTTCTCTAATTCTTTCAGTTAATTCCTTGGTATGTTTTTACAAAAGCTGAAAAAAATATTTTTGAGCTGTTCATCCCTTTCCTGTGCTGTGATGCAGTAATAAGCTTAACACACGCTTTCTATGTCTCTAGCCGTGTGTTTGTGTACCCATGCCCTATGGATACCACCAGCAGCACTGGTTTCACTAGGAATGTTTCTGTTGCCTCGTGGCAGTGTGGTGCTTTACCAGACATGCTGCATTCTGCTGCTCAGAGCGAAGGAATCGCTGCGTCCTGGAGTCCTACGGCGCAGGGAAGTATTTCTGAGAAATATTAAGGCAACTACTGTTTTCAGTCTGTACAAAAAGACAGTTTTTTAGCATGACTCGAGACAAGCTGCACAGGTTGCAGCAGGACGTCCGTTTAACGGGCAGAGAATTCAGCAACGACCAAGTGCTTCATGGGGAGCAGGAGGCCCTGCAATCGTGTCCTCTTGTGCTTTCCGTGTGTAGTGTTTCGCCCTTGCTGTTCCTCATCTCCATGAAAGTTCATGTGAGGTCTGTGGCTCTACTAAACATAGAGCTGCCCGGAGTCTCTGGCTTTTGGGTTTTCCTCTCCTAATTGGCTAGCCGATTTTTGAAGCACGATGGTGTCAAGTCAATTTGCCCTGGAGTCCATCGCGGGGTTCTAGAACATCACGGACATTATGTAACGCTCCGGCCCGCTCCAGCCTCATTACCCCGTGTTTTTCCAGGGCTCAGTGAGGTGCTGTGACTCTGTCTTTGAGGCGCTGAAGGGAAATGCTACTAAACCCTTAGCCCTTTTAGGTGGCTTTCAGGTTGAGTCTAGCTAAGGTGATACTCATTCTACCTGGTTACTGGACTGGCCTTATCCCCTTGCTGCTGGTCAGGATCTTGACTTTAGTTCATCTTCAGGATGGAACTGGGACTGCTTGTCTTAATGATTATGGTCTTAATGCTTATGTATCTACCATAATAGAATGAAACTCTGCTGCTCATTTTACTTCTTCATGATCTGAAGAGCACAGAGTAGTCTTGATAGCAAGGAGTTGCCTTAATAAGTGTCACCTTGAGCTTCATTTTCACCCAGCAGCTTATTATGTCATTTCTGCGACCTTTTGTGGCATGAGTTTTGCAAAATCACCTTTCTGTAGGCTGCCGGAAGCTAAACCTTCCTGTGTACAGTGAATGCATTGAAGAGATGAGTTAATGCTGCTGAGGTGGAGAAATTGCTGAGGTTCACGATGGAAGCCACAGGATGGTACCTTGAATGAGATGGGGTCCGTTCTGGATAGCTTGTTTCCCTAACAGTCTGTGTCCTGCTTCATCTCACTTCCCAGAGAGAGGATTTCCCCTGAGGGGATTTAGTCTCTGGTGTCCTAGCCCCAGGGCACCTGGAAGTTGCAAGTTTAGTGCTTTGAGATGCTAGAACTCCAGCTAAGGGGTGAAAACACAGCACAAGTGCTCAGCTGGGCAGTCTGAGCTGGTTAGCAGGACACTACGGAGACACATAACTGTGCTCTGAAGAGACAATATGGAATTAAAATGCAGCTTGAAGTGGGCTTGTAGATAGTGGCTCAAATTCTTTGGGCATGCCACTCATACCGTACACGTGTCAGTTATTTTAGTCCCTAATTCTGGGAGCTCCTTGATCTGCCTGGGAGCGCACTATATCCTGGGAAGCGCGGCTGGTGGGGAAGCAGGGCCTGCTATGCGTGTGGATAGCGTAAATACTAGAGCACTTTGGCAGGTGCCTTCCTTGGGCGTTTTGAATATCTTGAGTTGCCCAGGTGGCTTTGGAGTCTCCCCAGAATTCAGGAGTCTTCAGGAGTCTCCAGGCTTTGGAGACTCCCCGGAATTACTGCAGGCTGCCCTTCAAAGGTGGGAGCCCTTCGGTCTTTGAGGTTTCATTCCCAGATGCTGCTGAGGAAGAAGAATATGCAGAGAAATTCTGTGGGAATACCCACAGCCTGCCTTCCTGGTCACACATTGGAAAGCCTTTAAAGAGAAATTTGAAATACCTCATAGCAGAAGCTACAGGATTTCTTTCTTAGTTCTGCAGAGCTTTAGATTATATGGGGCAATGGTAGATGGATATTCTTGTCAAAGTTAAGAGAAGGATCCCTGAGGGATTTGCAGATTTTATAGCTACTTTCTCTTTAGGAATAGTAGGTTACCTGGGAACATAAAGCAGACTTTTGAAGGAGGGCAAGTGGGCAAGAATTTTTTTTTTTCATCTTGACCAGGTGATCTTGACTTGACTAATGTATTGGTAACTCCAAATTATGGGTTAACATATTTCAGCCTGCCTTTCCCGTTCTTGGGCAGCTATTTGTATTGTTTGTATCTCGTGTCAAGCCATGTTTTTCTTTCTGCTGCTTTCCGCCATGTGTTGCGTTGTCTGGAAGCTGCTTCCAAGCCAGTAACCATAAGCACTCCATCTGGGTTGGGAGCAGAGCAGTGATAATGTAAAGGGACATTTCAACTCTTCTGTTCGAAAGAATCCTCCATCTGTACCAAATCTGCCATTTTCATGTGATTGTAAAGGATATTTCTTGGCTTTTCTTTTCAAAGAGGGCGGATGTTGGTGGTTGAGCTTTTTTTCATGCCTCTTTCCTGCTTAGGTGATTGCACTCAAGGTCCCTTCTTTCTCCCAAGCTAGGAAGGACTCCAGGAATTTGCAGCCCATGTAATTTGGGCTGAAAAGTAACAAAAGGATCTTGAAAACTCTGCCCAAAGCCTGTAGCAAATTGATCTGGCCATGAGTATTGAGTCTCCTTCTCCATTATCATTTATTAATTGCACGAACATGAAGGATCATCTTGAAGGCAGTAAAACTGAGCCACAAGGTTAAAGAAACATCGTGTCACTACGATTTATGAGATGAGCTTCCAGGGATGAGCGCTGAATTGATGGATGTGAATGTGCTTAGATTACTTTTCTGGATGCTGCCAATTCTTAACTTTTCTTGTCTTTTTTTTTTTCTTGGCTAGTGTTGGTTAGTGGAGAGAGAACTGGGCACCTCCTCTCAAGAGGATGTCAAGAACCACGAGGGGGTTGCGGAGGTTGGAGGCACCGTCTGGGTCTGGCATCCGCCGGTTCCGTGTGGCTGCGGGATGCGGCAGCTTGGGCAGCCTGCGAGGCCGTTGGGAGAGCCGGGAGAGGCCGCTCGGAGCCTCGGGAAGCCCGGGCCTGCCTATAAGGCAGAATTGACACAGAATCGCCGCTGATTTTGCACATCGCAAGAGCAGCGATGGCTGCACGCCACAGAGGCATCCCTAGAAAACATGCAGGGCTCTATCAGTAAGGGTGAGGTTTCCTTTTATTGTTTGGAAATGATAGTTCTGGAGCCTCAAAAGATAACACTGGATCCAAATGCAGCTGCAGAGCCTGCGTGCTGCAGGGAGGCGGCGAGCTGCTGTGGGGCTGCGGTGCCCGAGCCTGCGCTGCAGGCAGCTCTGGCCGCGCGTGCGGGAGGTGAATCCGTGCACAGGGGCTTGGTGAATCCGTGCATAGGGGCTTGGTCCTCACGGGGCGCTGGAATGCATGCGGAAGCCCTTCCCGTGCAGACAGCCGCCAACTTCTCCGCGTTTAGTCGATGCCAGGAGTGGGTCTTAGTCGTGGAGACTGTCATGCCGTAAGCAAAAGCGTGCAGAAGCAGAGGGTGGCAGGTAATGATCAGAGTGTCTTCAGGGGCAGAAGTGAAATCACTGCAAGTAGATCATCTGACTGAGTGGCCTGCACTATTTATCTAGTGATGCTTTGGGGTCTCAACTTTGCACCTTCTGAAGGACACTACTTAGATCAGCAAAAAAATTTGCAGTAAAACCCAAGAGCACAGAGTTACTGTCCAGTGCCTGAAATCTGTTCTGTGGAAACATGGATGAATGTTTCTTGAAAACACCAAGTATATCTTGCTGGCTTGACAAGGATTACTGGGTTTGCTTGTGTTCTTGTTTTTTGTTGTGTTTTTTTGTTTTCAGTTTTATCCCTCTGTTGTCGGAGAGTGTGTGTGCTGCGAGCCGAGCAGTGTGGATCTGAGCAGAGTGACACATGCTGTGGCCCTGCAGGCTCCTGTGGTGATGAACAGGGAAAGCTCTTAGCTTTCCTTGCCCTCAGCAGCTCAAAATTCGCAGCAACACTCCTGCTTCCCGAAGTAACTGCAGGGAAGCCTGCGGAAAACACCAGCTTTTAGGGGAGCTTTCATTGTAGAGGAAGAGGTCTGTTTTGCTGGAAGCGTGAACCTTTCTCTGGGCTTCCCTCTCAGTCAAAAGGATTTTGTTCTTGGTGCTGCTCTTAATGCCTTTAATTTAGGAACTTGAAGTGTTTAGAGCCCAGCCCTTTGGTTCAAACAAATTGCCTCCAGAACCAAAGGCATAAATCTATCATAATTAGTCATCAGAAAATCTGAATAAATATAAAGTTGCCCTGGAGTAGGAGGCAGGCCTACGTGGCATTCAGAGCACACGGAGTGTAAAATGGTGTTGTTGTTGCCTTTAGAAATAGCTGAAAGTCGTCTGCATTGGAAAGAGCTGATAAGCACAATGACAAAAGCCTGTTTCATGCGGGAGCCCAAGCAGTGTGGCTCGCTAATCAGCTGATGCGGCAGCTATTTTGGGTATGCTACAGATCACGATGACACGCGCCGGGAATGATTGGAGGCTGCAAATACGGTAAGCCAGCCGGGAACCCTGGGACACGCTCTGTTACTAACTTAACAGTCTTACAATCGCCCGTCCTTTGCCATTTAAACAGCCGGGGGAAGCCCGACAAGCGCCCGAGCTTCCTTCTGTAGGGGAAAAACCGACCGGCCCTTCCGCAGGCTGCGCCTAGCAATGGCCCAGGGTCCAAAGCGTTAACCAATTGAGCCATCAGGTTTCAGATTTGGCCACAGAAAATGGCAGTGGAAGAGGGCGAATGCTTTCCAGAACAAGTAAGCCTTTAGATTCTGAAATGCGAGTGACATTTGCCTATCTGATGTCGTGTCTTTGTGTGAAGGGAAGCGGCGGCGGCGTGTTTTGCGTCGCGACACGCGGGTCCTGGTGCGGGCTGAGGCAATAGCCCCGGGTGCACGGTGCTCCCTGGCCCCGTGTCCTGAGGGCGAGCTGCGTGCCGCGCCGGGCCCGCTGCTCAAGGCCCTTGCAGAAAGGGAAGGGACGTCCCGTGTGCTTCGTTCCGTGATCAGGGCCTTGCCTCACTCCAGTATGCGTGGCTCAGTTTTCTTAAGGGAAATATTTCAGCAAATCTTATACGTTGTGGGAAAGAAATGGTGGAGTGACACATGTAAGGCGTGTTTATCAAGGAACAAACTAGGGGTTTATTTGAAGCCTGGGGAAGGATCCTGCTGCGGCCGCAGTGCTGGGGTCCCGCCGAGGGGAGCAGACGTGTCCGCAGCTCGCAGCCCCCGCAGCTGGCGCTGTTCCTCACATGCAGGTGAAGCACGGGCACGGGTTCCCCTTGTTGCTTGCCCAGGGAACTAAAATGCAGGTCTCTGGAAAAGGGGGTTGCACGCCTTTGTGTCGAGCCCTGTAAAAGCCTCAGAGCTGCGACATCTCTTGAAGGCTGGGAAAGCCGAGGGTGGCATTCCCCTTGCTCGGAGCTGTGAGGGATGGAAGCGCGGGGCAGGTTCTGGCTGCTTTGTGCCTTAGCTGGAGAATATGCGGCCCTGAGCGCTCCTACCCATGGGCAGGGCTGGTGGTCGGGTGTTGCTTCCCACCGGTGATGGGCATCCGCCTCAGCGCCTGCTCGCTCTCCTCCTGTTTGTAAGGTCATCCCCACACAACAACCAAAATGGTGGTCCTGGAGTTTGGTGTGAAGCAATATCTCATAGGAGAAGATCTGGTTCTGGTTGGAGATTTTATGGTACTTGATTCAAGCCCTGCTTCCAAGGGAAGGCAGAGGAGGAGTTTGGAGGCGGTTGCTGGAGGTCCGGGAGGAGCCGCGTGGCGGCCGCTGCTCCCTGCAGCCCGGGCCCTTCTTCCTTAATCTCCCTCCATACCTGCGTCTGCTGTGGGCTCCCGTGCGTGTCGGGGGGCTCAGGGAGGAGCAAGGGCTGCCTCACTGCCTCGCTGCGCTGTGGATTTGCCGTGCAGAAGCTGTGTCTGTGCTCAGCCCGGTGTGTATTGGCACCACTGGTTAATGGTGGGATGGCTTCAGCCAGGGCAAGCACTGCTGAGGGCGGCGCTGGGGCAGTGCCCGTCCCTGGAGCTTCCTTTGGTAATTTGTATCAACCGGTCTTCACTTTAGTGATTCAATTGAAAAATAATGCTAAGTTTGTGACTATTACAGTATTAAAGCCTTTTATGTATTTTACATTATTTTTTTAAGCCACTATGGAAAAAGTTATCAGTGAAACACAGTTATCTCCTCCAAGGAAGCAATGGGATGTTTTCCTAACATACTTCTTTCCGATACTAAGAAAGAATGTGATCATTTCCAGGTGAAAATAAGCAGTTATGTTGGGTTGGGGTGAGGTGGGGTGTTCACACTCTTCTGGTTTGCCTGTTGTTACTCCGCTCACATTCAGCTCATCAAGACTCTTGCAGGGGCTCTCAGCTTCGAGGCAGAAAAGCACGAGCTGAGTTGTGTAACTGCACAGAGCCGGTGTGAAGGTGGCCTGGTCCCTTCCCAGAGAGCAGCATCTTTGCCTATTTGTATATTCACATTCTTGTTTAAGAAGAAAAACGAGCTCTGTGCCAATTTCTGTTCCTCTGCATGGCCCAACGATTCCGCCTGCTCTCTCTGCTGCGGGAGCTACTGCTGCCGTTTCCGTCCCATCCATACGGGCGGCTCCTGATGGGGAATCGCGAAGCTGGTGGCCAGGCCTCGTGCCGATACGGAGCAGAACAGCAGCGGTTGCCCCGCTGCAGGGAGAGGGTTAGACTCGACTCCAGCTTCTCCCAAACAGAGTGCTGTGTCCGGACCCAGCGCTTGAGGCTGGGCTTGATTGCTGGGCACAGCGGTCGCTGGGCTTTACTTGATGGGCAGCTTTTGCCCACTGAGCTTTGTGCTTAGGCTGGAAAAAGCCTAAGCCTACTTACCGTTGCCTGGGGTGGTCTCTAAGCTGTCATGTGCAGGGCGAGGAGCAAAGCACTTCCTCCGTGTGACATTGGATACGTTTCCTATGGACGCCCGCACCCAGTGACCTTGCAGAAGTTTCCATGCGGTTTCACACGGCCGCTGCCTCGAGCCCCGCCAAATGTCACTGCAGGAGGTCTGCTCCGGTTCCGGGGCCTCGCTTGCTGGTTTGCAGTAAAATGGTAGGTTGCAGGATGGACCTGGATTTCCAGGTTTCAAATTTGAAACAATTCCTTGTTTGAAATGGGAAACTAGATATGGCAGAGTGTGGTCTGCAGGGAAATGCAGCTCCAGGAGGAGAAGGGAGCCACGAACCACAGCCAGGGACAGCCTCATTCCTCAGTAGGTCTCGTAGACATCCCTGGACCGAGCTTGGAAGTGTTTCTGGCAAGATGCTGGTTGCTTCCACCTCAGAAATGGCTTGGCCAGTTATCCTCAAATGATCTTTCAAGTTAATTTCCTTAAAATTTTCAGGGAGACTTATTTTGTGTCGAAGAATTACATGAATGCCTTGAAAAGCAGGTATAGGATAGAAAGGTAGAAATTATCCAATTAGGTTCATACTACTGACGTGAAGTGATTAACTTCAGAGATTATATATCTGAAATTACAGACAAATAAGTGCAATTAAAAAAATGGAGAAGATTTAATATTTGCTTTTCCTTTCTAGATGTCAATTCTAAGATCAGGTGCAAACAGCAGGCAATGCCGTAAGTGACATAATTCATGTCTTCTTTCAGTGATCTGAAGAATAGGACTCTGACATGGAAAAGGCTTTAGAAATGAGCCTGGGGTGCAGTGAGTTTATCTCCGTCCTCATTGGTACTCTGTTTCTGAGAGAAAAAATAACAGGAATAGATCAATAGCATCTCATCTAGCTTGACACATTAGAGAGTTACTAACTCGAGGTGTATATAAACTTAAGAAGAAACCCTCTAAGCACATCCAGTCCTTCTCTAGCTCCCTGCCACTGTGGCTGCAGTTACGAAAGCCACTGAATTATTTTCTACTTGTAAGTGTCTGATGGGAAAACTTCAGAGAGTGAGAGATGAGTCATTACAGACTCGGGAGTTTCTTCCCAGAGTTGAAACTAAACTTCCACAAGTTGGGCTCTCAGAGTGGGGAATCTGCCTCTGCAAATGCAGATGCTCAGATCTGTTGCCCTGAAGTCAGATCCTTTCCACAGAATATAAATGCGAGTTGGACGTAAGGGCTCTGCTGCTATCGCTGATTGCTCACACTGTGCTCCCCAAGGAATCTGGCTCAGTATCACAGGTCTTATGGTCTGGAGTAAAGTGTGTCCAAGGTTACCATGCTGATCGAATTTGTTCTTTCACATGGGGCACCCTAATAGCCCGTAAATTTGAAATCTAGGCCTTCATTACTAAAGGAACTGTATTTTTCCATTAAAAGAAAACAGTTTTTCCCCATTTACTGTTCATACATGCTCAGAAAACAGAGTAGTAAATGTTGAGCAGATGCGCACTGATTTTAGTCCTGGAAAATAAGACTTTTACTCTTGGTCTTACTAATTTAACACATTCTTACTAGTAAATGCTTCTGTAACTTCTGTAGGTGAAACAGATCCGTCAAACACTCCTCTGTGCAAACCCCAGGCTGAGCAGACCCCCGTCATCACCTGCCCATGGGAGGTCATCCCATGACACCGTCCCATGAGGCCGGTTTGATTATTTGTTATTGCACTGGCAGGTGTTCATTTTGTCAGACTCTGGTTAATCCATTCTGTGTTTGCCACTGATGTGCTTTAATATCTTGAGGGAGACTTTCAATGTGTAACACATGGATTATAATATCCCATAACACGTGGATGCTAGGGAAAAGTCTCTCACTTGGAGCTGGGTATCTAATTCTCTATCTTTTGTACCTGGGAAATCACATAGCCTTTGTATATAAGCAAAGGAATAAGAAGTGCTTTTCACTTGCATCCTGCCTTTGTTTTTGACTTCTCTTAGGAATCGGTTATTCAGGCATTTAAAGAGACACTGGGCTGGCTCAGTTTAGAGTCTCTTTACTGTAAAGTGTGAGCAACTTGTGCAGCAGGAGAGCTGCATCGTGGCCTCCTAGCAGATCCCTGTGTGTTATGACAAGCACACAGCTCACTATAGACCTTTTAATGCTGTTAGAGGAATACTGAATAGGTCTTGTATTGGAAATTTGGAAGTGTTCTTGTGCTTGTCAGTCTTGCCCACTGGGTCCTTTTCAGAAGCCTGGTGCTCAGCTACAGTTACCTTGTTTGTGTTGGTATTTGCCAGAGACAGACTAACAGGGAAGAGAGTTGCAAACAATATTGAGAATGAGGTCTACTAAGTCTGCACATCGGCCACTTACCTGCTCATGTGGTCCAAAAAGGAGAGAGACTTTCATATCTGCTTGGAGATTCTTCTGCTTTGGTTAATATGCTGTTTTAGCAAGATTTCTATAAAGATGGCCCTGAATCCAAGATGCATCTTGCAGAGATCCTGCCAGCCTGCTTACCTGTGTGATTGCACATGCGGGTCGGCTGCTGCCCCGGGCTCGAGCTGTACCCTGCTCTTGCAGCTACAGTTCATGACAGCTTCAGGTGCAGTTGTTGCACTAACAACAAATGCAACATCAGTGCACAATGTGCTCTAATATTCAGCTGGGTTTTAGTCTGCACGAGTGTGAACAGAGGGGGTTGGCTGCTTTATCGCGTGCAGTACAAGACTATGGTCAAAGAAGGGTGATGACTAAGTTGTATAATAGGATGAACAATTACAGAGATGTGCTGGGGGTGGATTTGGGGGCCAATAATTCAGTCTGTTCTCATGCTGCAGTCATGTCCGAAACAGCTGGCTTCCCTAGCCAAAGGATTTATCCTTCGAGTTGTCAGACAGCAGGAATGGAGCTCTCCTGGTTGCCCTGTGGTTGTGTTTACAGTTGTGATCCCCAAGCATTTCTCTGCAGGATAATTAACAGCAGAGCTGCAGAGAGCAGTTGGCCCCAGGCTGTCACGTTCTTATCAGAAACAACACGTCCAAAGCCTGGTATGTGAAGCATGAGGCAGGCACAGCCATTTGCGCAGGAAAACATCGTCTTCCTGTTCATGGCGAGCTGCCCACTGGCTAATTAAAAGGATACAAGCGAACTTCTGTCATATAGGTGTAGTCATGAGGCAGCAAAGACGACATGAAGGAATCACCTGCTTGGAGAATGAGGATGGAGAGTTTCCCCAGGAAGATCATTGATTTCGCATGGTTTAAACATTGCCGTTAACTGGCTTGTATAGCTTAACTGAAGTAAAATCTCATAATTTAGCAAATGAGGGTAATGGTTGTTTGGAGGAAGACTCGTAACTAGCCCAGGAGCAAAATCTACGAAATGCCAAGGACCCCAGTTTGCAGTGTAGGACTTACCTCCCACCAGACCTGGCCCCACGGCTGAGGAAAATGCTGCCACTTCAGCATTCCTCCCCTTATCCAAACAAGCAAAAAGGTTATCATTCATTTTCTGAGGTCATCTCACGCGGCCACGGAACGAGCTCCGTTCAACAGGTTTCCAAATGGAAGTAACGTAAGCTCATCCCTTGAAACGAGGTCACTGCCTCCCCGCACGGCACGTTGGGCATGGTTAGCATCTCTCCTCTGGGACTCAAGCCAGGGCGTCCTGCCCCGGCACAATGGGAACCTGCTGGGGGTTTCCCTGCACAACAGCTACTGTTAAAGATGGAGCGGAAAACAAAACCCTGCTCTCGCCCTGGAAAAAAGACGGGATTTTTAACTGAAAAAGAAACCAGTGTAAGCAGAACACAAAGGAAGGGGGTTGAGCATAATGAGCATGGTGTCGGTTTGGGAGGGCGCCTGCGCGCGTGGCAGATAATGGCTTTGCGCTTTGAGGGCTCCGTAAATCATAAATATGTTCTCAGTTTTCTGGAAGGCTCCTCGCTAGTCCCAAGGGAAAGCCAGGCTAGCGCTTGAGCTGACAGACACTCTGACATTTGCTAATATTTTTCTGCCTTTACTCATACTAAATAGTCTTGTAGTTCACTTGGGGCACTTGGAGGGAAGGGCCCTGAATATGCATTTGCTAGCGTGAGTCAGCATCAGCTTTTTCTTGTTTTAAAATGGAAGCTTAAGATAATATGCAAGTGACTAAAAAGTTAGTCTTTCTTATAAAAAACGTATCTTAACTGTTGTGGCTTCTTCTCATAATGTGACCTAGAGGCCTCACCCTGCACGTCAGGGCCGTCAGGGCCGTGGCATCGTCCCTGGGGCCAGGAGGAGCCCAGGTAGGGAAGCACCAGGGTGGAGGCTCCTAAAGGAGCTCCAGGCTGGGCAACCTGCTGAGGGCTGCTCGGCAGGCTCTGCATCCAAGGGTAGCCTTATAGTAGACTGTGCAGAAGAGGATGCACCGAATTTTAAAAACAAAACAAAACAAGCAAACAAAAGCTGTGTGCATTAGCCAGTTATCTGCATTTCTACATTTCTTAAAACTATCAACAGTCTCCTTTTCAGGAAATACAGTGGAATAAAGCAACAAAGTCTTGCCATCTGTGAAGCAAAAGCTTGTTATTATGCATACATCAGTGCCACTGCTCTCCCAAATGCCATGTTTATGCAGTATTGCCTGCATAGCCATTCCAGAGCTAAACCCTGTGCGCGGGGGCTGAGGTCTCTCTCTCCCCGAATTAAAGCAAACCCTGGCAAGGGTTTTCGCTGTGATTTGAGTGTGATTACGGAGGGTCACAGGGCGGCATCCCCGGGGAAGGCGCGCGGCCGAGGGCTGCAGCCTGCGAGCAGGGGTGCCGGGCAAGCCCACGGCCCTCACATCCACCACGGAGGGCCTTTGATGTGTGTCCCCAGCCCCTTGTTCTCTTGGTGTTTGCCAAGGCGGTGGAAAATCAAAAGCTGTTTTTCGTCTTTGAAAAAACACACAGAAACCAAATCTGCAGAGGTTGCTAGCGTGCAGAATGCCTGTCGGGAGTATGGAGGTTAAAATAATAAGGCTTGAAGTGACTTTTTTTGAAAAAAACGGACCAAAAACCAATCTGACTGTATTAAGGAAACGTCTTGTGAACATGCTGTCTCTTTGGGCTTAGCTCTCCGGTGCCAGCTAGTGTAGAAACGTGTGTGTTAAGAATAGGTACCCACTGTGGGAGCAGGCACCTGCACACGTGTGCTGCGAGCTCTCCTGGGAATTTCTATCTGAAGCCTGTTTTTTCCCCAGTGTGTCTTTTAACACCTGTAACAGAAGAGTGCCTTGATCTGTCTTTGACATGGGCTCGTAAGCATGATGGCAAGGCAGATAAATAATTAAGGTTATTGTCATGCTTGTTTGATCTTTTAAATCCTTCGGTGGTTCAAGCGTCAGCTCTTAGAAGCCATATCCCTCCATGGAGCATGGAGGCAACTGCAGGCTATCCCGGGGGTGCCAACAGGCTGTTCTAAACACCATGATGTGGATCAGAAATTACATTTTCTCACTCCATTTTGGTATTTAAAATATATATATGTAAAATATATAAAAAGTTAGACTTATAATAGAACTGTAAAAATGTGAAATTATTTATAATTTATTTTTTACAAGGGTTTTGTGCAGGGTCAGAGCAGGGATGCGTGGGATCTGGTCTCCATGCACTGGGCCTGCACAGCCACCACGTGCTGGGTGTCAAATGCAGTAGCACTGTGGGGAAACCCAGGCTTGAAAGGAATTTTATCTTCTAGTTTTTCACTGCTTATTCGCATGGGAAGTGACTGCTGCCTGGCATTCTGGATGCAGAAATGCTCCGTCACCCCCAGGCGCTTGCCCTGGAGCCCCGTGCTGCTCGGCTCTGGTGGCCGAGACACCAAGCAAGGCGGGCTTCCCATCAGAACTGTGCCCGTGAGTGTGTGTTTTAGGCTGGAAGGGAGATGCCGGCCCGTGTGCTCAGCTGCTCGGGGTTTGCACGAAGGCAGTTGCTGGTTGTGCTGTCCTGGGAGGCGGCGGCGCTGCGAGGGAAGGTGCTCGGCCCGTTCTGCGAGGCCGGAGACGCCCGGCCTCCGCGGGAGGCTGCTTCCCTGCGCCTGCCGCGGCGCCCTTTCCCTCCGCAGCGCTTGCAGCGCCGGCTGCTCCCGGCAGCACCTCCGGGCTCGCGGAGAAGCAGTGCCTGCGGAGGGGCTGTTCTGCGGGAAACGCGCCGGGGAGCTGCTTAGCAGTGGGGAGCGCGGCACGCTCCGAAACAGCGAGGAGGAGCCGGGAGGGTGGCACGCCGGGCACGTGCTGCCGCAGGGTGCGGAGCTGCTGCCCAACCCCAGGAGAAGGTGAAGGTCTGTAAAACTGTGCCGCCCGCCTTGGGCACCAAGGGCTGGTAAAGCCTCCCCCTAGCACCTGCCAATGCAGGGAGGAAGGCAAATCTCATTCGGCTTAGCATTTTCCTGCGCTTCTTGTGAATGCTGGAGCATCTTAAAGCACTTAAATAGCAGTAATTTAACCCTGTGATGCAATAAGACGTAGAAAATCCACGACAATTCTTCTTATGCGAGTGGAGAGGAGGAGACAGCAAGATGTGGTGACTGCCAAATCAGAGGCAGCTGAGGAGCACACAGAAACAAAGCCCGAGTGATCTGTCCCTCCTGAAAACAAACCCTGTGCCTTCCACTTGCTCCAGGCAGGATCAGCATTATCTAAACCATCCTTGGTGGGTATTTGCATAACCTGTTGTTAAACCCTCCGGGCACGGGAATTACTTTCAGTGATTTCTTTCATGGTTAGCAGTCCTTTCTGCTGTCCTCTCCTTCAAGTTACAGTCATCACACAGCAAGTTCACCATCTTTAATCACTTGTAATCATTAAAGAAAGCTCTGAAAAAAATGCAGTAAAGGCAGTGGCATTATTTCTAGGTTTTCTAATTCTTTGCTGAAATGTAGACAAATGCTGTAAATAATAAAACGCACCATTAAGTGAGGGAGGATGGAGGAAATTTAACATAATTGAGTCGTTAGGCTGTTCAGTGCCTCAGCTCCCCAGAGCCATGGTTTAATGTAGGTAGCCAGCTCTTTCAGCAGTGTGTATTTTGGTTTTCCAAGTCTGTCGTGGCGGGTTTTACACGGCTGGTCTGGTGTGCTCAGCCTGGCCCTTGGAGATGATGCGGTGCTTTGGGAAGGGCCGAGTGGCTCCCGTGGAGCCCGTCACCGGGTCCCGGCGGCCGCCTTGTCCTGCGTGCCGGCACCCGCTGTGCGCGTGGGCACCCACTGTGTGCATGGGCACCCACCTCCAGCAAGGCAGCGCGGGACCCTCTCGTGTCCACTTAAACATGCCTACCTTGTGTTGTATCGTTAGCAACTTCTTTGGGAATGTGGTTCTATATCATGCCGTAATTTCTAATGGGATTTTTCTTTCTTTCTTTCTTTCTTCTAGTCTGACACAAATGCAAGTTACTTGAGAGCTGCGCGAGCTGGCAACTTGGAAAAGGCTCTTGACTACTTAAAAAGTGGAGTGGACATCAACATTTGCAATCAGGTTAAAGAATATTTTGATCACATGCACTGTGTGAACACTTTCTCAAATTTGTCTGTGTATTTACTGTACGCTAAGTCTATATATTTGTTTATATTCTATTGAGCCTAGTTTACATATCTTTGCCGCTTAGAACTTGTATTATGTCACT
Source organism: Rhynchotus rufescens (assembly GCA_032273925.1). NCBI lineage: Eukaryota > Metazoa > Chordata > Aves > Tinamiformes > Tinamidae > Rhynchotus > Rhynchotus rufescens. Next base: position 20,873 of record JAVCKT010003676.1, read on the forward strand.
GACCCAGGCATCATTCCACTTTTATTTGGAGAACATTGTGTTATTTAGTGTTATCTTTCATTCCATTTATATCATATTGGGGCCTGGGATAAGCACACAGAGCTCCAGCTACTATATCCTGATTTAATTCATATTTTTTTCAGTATAATTTAGCAGTTATGAGAATAACTTAAGAATATTTTTTGAAAGAAGTCATCTCATTGGAATGTAACTATTTATGACATGTTGTTTGCTACCTTGGAAAGACCTATGCCAGTCTTTTCCATTACACTTCCTCCTTTTTTGTTTCCTTCTCTTTTAAAAATCAGAATGGGTTGAACGCTCTCCACCTGGCTTCCAAGGAGGGGCACGTCGAAGTCGTCTCGGAGCTGATCCAGCGAGGCGCCAACGTGGACGCGGCCACCAAGGTCAGCCGGGCCCGCTCCGTTCTCCCCTCGCACCCGTCCCGCGGGCACGAGGTGTCGGCCCCCTCAGTGCAGCAGTCACCCCGTGTTCCCTGCTCTCATCAGGGCCCCGGGAATTGTTTTCTAGGAACCTTTTAGATTATAGTAAATGTCACAGGCTACTAGGGATGAGATTTACTCGACCAATTGTAGATTCCTGTCATGTTTTCTGTCCACGTCTTCCAGAATAACTACCCACTG
>JAVCKT010003678.1:0-26866 GCA_032273925.1 Rhynchotus rufescens
AGCAGTTATGTTTCTTAGGTTCATAAGGAATTGTAAGAGTTTCACCTTTTAAAATTAGAAATGTTAATTTACAATATCATTTGGTGTGACCCTGTTTTACATTTTATGGTAGATTCTTTCAAAAAGCTTTCTGCATAGATTTTGGTTCAAAATTTGTTGTCCTAGGTTGTTTTTTAGTCAGCTCACCGATGAGCTACGGTTCCAATTTGGAATTCCTTGAATCTCATGCTGATGTATAATATGCTTGAGTTTATAAAAATCTCCAGTCTGTACCACGTTTGTTATTATCCTGGTATGGCCCGAACTCCTCCTGCCTTTGCAAACCGGCTGTTTGTTTAAACTAACGCAAATCTTGTCCATTTCTGATCTCTGTATTTATCTTTATTCATTATTACAAATATCAGCTTGTTGAGCGTATATGACCCCCAAATTGTCTGCATGGTACCGGGTTTCCTGGTCATTAAAATGTTTCCTGAATCAAGGTACAGCCACGCAAACACTCCGTCTGTTTTCCACTTTAAAGGCTCTCACAATCCAGCTCATTTTGAAGGAAGTCATTATATTTGTTAAAAAAAAAAAAAAAAAAGCAGGAAAAAAGGGAGTAAAAGACCACTTTATGTTGTAATTTCATTATGATTTCATTAGTATCTCACTGATTATCATAAATAGGATGGTATGAGGGGAAACAGCTCGAATGAAGAGTACTTCTCAAGAAGAGGAAGAAGGCTAAAGAAATTTCCTTCCAGTTTCGTGGCCTTTTCACTACTCTCCCCTTATCATCCCCCAGGAATGCACATGAGCAAGGTAAGGGGCTGTACCAAGAGCAGAGCTCCAAAGGGCACCGCATCGCTCCGTGTCACCCATCAACTGCTCCCATACCCCCAGGCCAGCCAAGCACCCAGGTTCCTTGCAGGTCACCCCCTCTAAAGAAGCCCGTTACCTCCAGCAAGCCCCTCGTCGGTGCAGGGAAGGATCACGGGATCTCAGTGACCTTTCCCTTTGGAGAGGGAAGGGTTCGATTGCAGCAGAGCCGACCTGCAGCCGAGGGCTGTTGGGCCTCGGGGAAGGCACGAGCCGGCGCGAACGGCCTGCGGGGCAGCTCCACACCGCTGGGCAAACGCATTAAAACGAGCAGCAAGGCATTATTAATTAATTTGGAATTCACTGTAACAATGCTAATTACAGGGCATAACGTGGCATTATTGAGAACATAATACAGGCTTCCACGGAAAATCAATTGTAGTTCACCAATTAGCGCGTGAAAAGCGTTTTTGCCACAGCCAGGATTTCAGAGCCCGCTGGTGACGCTCTGTGGTGACACGGGGCAAACCCGACGTGCCCAGCGTGGAGCCCCAGTGGGGCGGCAGGGGCAGCCCCAGCCCCGCTTTGGGAGCAGAAACGCAGCGAGCCGGCGACGTTCCTGCTGCCAGGAACAGTCGGCGGCTACACCAAACCGCTCTGGAAACTGCCAGGTCGGGATTTTCTCTACATCTCGCCAACAGCAAAGTTGCCTCACAACCTTTTGGTGAATTTTCCTCTTTAGCTCCATCTTCCAGACAGACCCACTTATCCCACTCGAGCCCAGCCTGCAAGCAGGAGGGAAATCGCTTTACCAGCTCAGCTGCCGTGTTTGTGACTTCAGTAACTCATCCACAGCAGCAGCACCACGGGGAGAGGCTAGATCAGATGGGGGGAGGCGAGGAGGGAAAATCACTCACTAGCGTTATATGGGATTTTAAATCTTCAGAGGAAGAACCACCATGGAGGAAGGCCCTTTCCTCAGTGCATTGGCCAGACCTGGAGCTGGATGCCTGCTAGTGCCTGATGCCTCCTATGCACAGGATCTACTTGCAAAGCAGCAGCATGACAGGAACAGCCCACTTGAGGGAAAACCAATATTTGTGATGTCCAAGAGCACCAAACTATCACCTGCAAACCTGCACCCGCCACAAAGGGGCAACCCTGTGCAGAGGCACCAAGCCCCCGGCCTGGCTCTCAGCTCTCCTCGCCAAGACGCAGGAGGACACGAGCAGGAGATGGCACCGGGCTGGCGAGGCCGAGCGCTGGTCTCATCATTAGCCTGAGTGCCCCAGCCGGGGAGGACTCGGCACCCGAGCGCTCCTGAGAAATAATAAGCCTGGCTACTGAGTAATTATTAAATACAACGAATTGTTAAATCCTCGCATTGTACAGATTCTAAAGGAAATTAATCATTTTGAACTCTGGAGAATACAGTTTTAGAAGAAATAGCAAACACACAATAGGGTATTTAAATGCTAATACAGTCAAACAGTTTAAAGCATGGCATACATTTTAATATTGGTTTACTGAATACTAATTATGCTCCACTAAATAGTGGTAAGTACCATTTACTATGATTTGTTGAAAGTATTGATCTAAATGGTGACAAGCAGCATTTCTCTTACTGCGCATATCTTTAAAAACACATATCTTCAGATTACTAAGTCTTACTAAAATACATTTTCTTTTGAATTTCCTGTGGCAGTTATCAGTGGCAGCTTAATGTGCTACAGCTCCGTATTATTTCAGCTCAACAGCATTGAGAAACAGTGTCTGCAAGCCACAGACAGATTGTTATTTGAGATCTAAAACTTATTCTTCCCTGCAACTCGAGGCTGACAACTTTCCTGCTTCCACGCGGGTCACACAGCAGAGCCCATGGGCTGCAGAGGGGTCTTCAGCAAACGGCCCTACCCTGGGTCGTCAGCACAACTAACGCAACGTGGCCCAGCTAAACACACCAGGCAACAACTGGGACAAGCACAGAGCAATTACGGCTTAATAAATAGTTTTTAATAGTAATCCTCTATTCTACGAACAGACCCTACCTGCCGCATTAAATGCAAATTAAATACGTACTTAAATTCAATTTAAAGCTCTTCTGTTTTCTTTTATCTGTTACATCAAAGATATCAAAAAAAGTGGTGGCTTTATTTTTTTCATCTGCTTCAGAAATAAAATGTGAATAGCAATGACTTAACGGGAACATGAATGCAGAAGCGGATTCAACTCTATTAACTTCTGCAATTTTGCTGCAGAAATTGTTTCCCTTGATATTTTAATTTCAACTTTGAGGATCGCAGAAAGCAGCAAGGTCGAACCCTCTGCTGATGCTCCTCAAACTGCACAGGATCATTTAGCATAATTCAAGTGCTAGTGAAAAATTAGTACTGGAAGCCATGATAAATGGGTTCCTGTTTGTCTCCTTAATGTAACAGGATTAGAGCAAAAGAAAGTACCATTTCTGTGGTTCAGTTGAAATAAACACTAAAAAAGGCCAATTTACACTTCCAACACTACTTGCAATCACATAATGTTTAAGAAATTATTTCAGAGTATAGCTTTGTTTTGCTCTATAGCTGTAAGTAGGCCATTCACTAAAATATCTTAGCTGTTTTTCTTACAGTAACAGATCACAGGCATTTTATAATTTCTTTTATCCCTAAAATTAAAGAGAACCGTCCTGGCTTTACACTTTCACAGGGGTAATGCATTATGGCAGGGAAAGCAACGAAGGGCTCTGACACTGATGAAATCAGCATCTCTCTTACCTGCCCTAAATTTATTGTTAGAGGCTTCACAACCAGGAGCAGGAGAAAGAAACTTTTACCTGAGACACTATGATACTGAATACATGACCACAGAGACAGAAATATGGAGGCAACCACTGCCCATTCTGAGCAGCTGAGATGCTCCTTTTCTTCTTGACCAGTTTCTGGTTGGAAGCCACACCTCGAAGTCGGGCAGTGCAGCAGGACACAACTAACCCACTGCTTTATGCAGGCAAAGCGCTTGGGGCCTCCTTCCCGGGCGCCCACTTTGTGTCTGGAAGAGAAGGTGCCCAAGGTGGGAGATGCTCCCGGACGGCCTGGGCTGCAGGGGTTGGCACAAAGCCTTGAGCAGGGCACCTTGTTCCCCCCCTTATCACCACGTGTGTCCACAGGTCACGGTGGTGAAGTGGAGATCACCCAGGACCAGCACTAATTCCATGGTCCCCAAAGGCTGAAGGCTGCTAGGGAAGCCCATGCAGACACCAGGCCCCAGGATATCCCCAAAGTGCTTTCTCATTCCTCACCCGAGCACAAAAGGGCAACATGCAGGTGCTGGGCAGCCCACAGGAGGGGCTTTGTGAACCCCACAACCTGCAGACACGGAGCTATTCCGTGGTCTGACACCGCTTTGGACCACGCGGGCAGCAGGTCTCTCCCACGCTGGGCAGCGCAGCCCTGCACCAGCTTTTACCTTCTGCTTAATATAATTATCAATATATATGGAGAAAGAAAGAAAAAAAAAAAAAAGCAAGTAAATGAGGAGTTGCCATAGCAACTGCTACCTCCTAGGAATATGGAATATACGGGACAACCCTCACGGAGGGAATGTTTTATTTATCGTTCCATGCTTAGAGCGTCGGGCAGAGCGCCGGTGCCGGACGCCGCTGCGCGCGACGGCCGCCTGCGCTCGGAGCCGCTCGGCTGCTCCCTGCTCGAGGCTCCCGCACCCAGGCGCTCGCAGCCCCAGTCCCACCGGGGCTCCGGGGCCACAGCACAGCTCCCGGCTGCCAAGAACGGGCCAAGGGATGGTGAACGCTAAGCACAAGCTCCAGCAACGTGAGTTGGGACACGTGAGCACGCGGCACCGCTACCGCTTTGTGGAGCTGAAAGAAGAGGTGCAGGGGTACGGGGAGAAAGAGTCATTTTGAGATCAGTCTGCAGGACATGCAAAGACTGCAGAGAGAAGAGGACAGGGCTCACGCACCAACTTCACCAACATGGTAACATGCTCGAGGAAACACCCCTTTTTATGGTCACGCTCTATTTTTGCGATGCATACCGCAGGAGAAAAGAACCAGAGGTCAGGCTAAAATGCAGGATCTCATAACAACAATACAACCCAAGCACACGTAGTTGCCCCTACCAACCTAAACACTTCTCATGGTGAACTCGGGTCCATTTCTCGCCTTGGTTCACGCAGGCTGAGCTTGTCGCCTGCGCAGGACGCACGGCAGTGCCCTGCTCCTCCATCCTGCCTGCACTGCATGTCCTAGCCAGCTCGTGCATTCTGCCTCTTACTCCTGCTGCAGAACTGCTTTGAAACCCAGTGCTAATGCTGCCAGGAGAGACAACGGGGCGCTTGTTCCCACTACCTATCATTTGCTTGAAGAACAATCTAAATAATATTCCTAATCCACAGAGGAATGCTGGATTGGCATAGTGCAAATACACTCACATGTAATATGAAATATAAACATCTTCTTAAGAAAAAATTGGTATTACCAGCTGGAAGTATAAACAGGATGACAACGTTCAAATACAAAATAAAACAGTAATTAAAAAATATAGAAAAGACAACACCTACACTCTCCTGTGCATTCCTATAGCTGAAGCAGATTGCATTTAAATCAAGCAAAATCCATACAGTACATTAAAAAAACAGAAAAGCAAAAATTCAGGCTTGATTTTTTGGAAGCACAGAAACAAAATTCAAATCAGCTTTTTAAAAATTCTCCTTTTAAAACTGTCATGCCCTGAGCAGAGCTATCCGAGCAGGTGACAGCAGCTGTGTGGTACTCGCTTGGCCAGGCTACGCCACAGGAAAGGAAGAAATTCACCCTATTTTTCCACCTAAAAAAATGGAGACTTTTTCACTAGATGCCTCCTCAGCAGTGTGATAGGCAACAGAAATTACTCGTGCGGGAAAAGCAGCTAACGACAGAGCCAAGCCGGGACCAGCTTCACCACCAACCGCCCTCCTCTGAAAGAAGGAGGGAGAGACCAGAAGCAGGAGGACGAGGTGGGAGCGAGAAGGGCTTGGGCCAAGGACGTGCTGCAGGACAGGGACAGCCACGCTCTTCCCTCCAGGCAAAAGACACTTGGAGCAGCAGTAACAGCTTTTACCACAGCGGCTGCAGCAGCAGGAGCTGCGGCCTTAAAAAGACACGCTCCTGTTTTCCCTTTTCCTAGTATTTCCTTTCCTAAGCTGCTAGCTTGCTTTGCTGCCAGGCTAGAATAGCATCGCTCCGAGCACCGCATCGGTTCAGAGCGCGCCCGTGACTCCTGCCGTCTCCTGCCAGATGGGAGACGCGAGCCCAGATCTGCTGCTAGCTCAAATCTGCAGAAACGCTCAAGCAAATGGCGAATTTGCCCCTCCAATGTGCTGGAATTTGTGCTCTATACCAACGTCAAAGGGCTCAGAGGAGGGATGGATGCTGTGCTGGGATGCAGCGCACCTGGAGCCTGTGCCACTGGGGAATATCCCATCATTTTATCCAGGTAGAATAAACTAGGAGCACCGTCTTCCCCCAAATCCTCACAAAGGCAAATCGGGATGAAATCCCGCAGGTGGGAAAGGGGCCCTAGGAGGAGAGGGCATCCGGGCAGGAGCCTCGCACGCTCGGAACTCCGTAGGGTGGCCGGGCAGAGGAGGACCCGGCTGCTCCCGCTCCTCCAGGTCAGCTCCTTGCTGCTTCTCCAGGTCTGAAGTGAGCTACCTCATACCGGGTTTACCACAAACCGTCACTCAACATCAAGCTTTTTATGCCTGGGGTCTTGTTTCAGCTTAAGGCAGGAGGAAAAGGCAGCGCTTAAACGCAACTGTGCGCTGCAGTTGTGCTTTGGTTGCCAGCTTAGAAAGCCAGGTACTGCCGCACCTGTATCCGCAAGGCGAGAGGGACCTTCAGCCGCCTCTTCTGAGGGGACACCCCGAGCACCCTGTTGGCACAGAAAGCCACCCATGGGGATGGCTGTCCTGCCGCCTCCATCCGTCAGCCGCTCCAGAGCACCGGGTGCCCCAGACGGATGCGGGAGCACTGCCCGGCACAGGCAGCTCCTGTGGGCCACGCGCGGCCACGGGACCAGGAGGGCAGAGCCACTGGGACCGGGCAGAGCCAGTGGGACCAGGAGGGCAGAGCCAGCGGGACCGGGCAGAGCCAGCGGGACCAGGAGGGCAGAGCCAGCGGGACCGGGCAGAGCCAGCGGGACCTGAGGCTCCCACCAGGCCGGTGTGATGTCAAGCGCCAGGGGACGGCACAAGAGGGGGTGCGGGGAGCCTGCCAGGATTTGATCATTTAAGTGAAAGACACTTCAAGGGAAGAGAAAATGCTCAAATTGTAAGAGCCCTATTTCACTCATGTGCTTTAAAATTGTAATAATCCATCTGATGCCAACAAGAAGAGAAGAAAAAGAGAATCAAAGAACAATAAAAAAAGATGCCTCCGCTTATAATTTTATTCTCTTCACTACAAAGTCTGTAGTCCTTTTTCTTCCTATCATGAATCTTCTGCAGCTGAAAAGGCCCTCGAGCTACCGACAGGTTTTAGTCCAGTTAGACCATCAGTGGCTTTGTGCACTTGAGGGCCCATGATGAAGGGCTGAAAGAGCCCCAAGTTTGCACTTTTGAGGAACACTGGAGATGAGAAAAGACAGGTAATCCCACATAATCCTCACTTTAGTAATAAACAATCTTATCTAAATCCCTCATTAAATATATAAATATATTTATACTTTGGATGAACAACATTTCATCCAAAATATGTCAATCACTTGATTAATACGTTCCAAATGGGCATTTTCTGTTGAACGCAGAACATTTCCCAAGGGACCTCCCAAATTCCCATCAAGTGTTTCCTGATAGTTAGAGAATAAAAAGACGAGCAAACAAAAACCTCCCACTTTTCCCCGCCTCCAGGAAAGGCAGGAGAGAGTGGCACAAGGCGGAGTTCACAAATGCACACGGGGAGGTCTCCAAGAGGCCTGTCCTGCAGCAGGATCCCCAGAAAGCTACAGCAACCTCGCATCTTCCTCGCTCACACCTTCCCACGCTTGGGATGGACAAATCCGAGCCCCTGGGTAATTCAAACAACATCCTGCGTAAGCTGCTCATCAAGGATGCTGAATGACTAGAGCTGAAGGTGCCTGCACGGGCAGCCACACAGACAGCGCGATGCAGACAGAGGCTCCTGACCTGCTAAATCCTGGAGCGCCGCAGGGAGCTGCGGCTGGACGCGGGGCGTGTGGGTGCCTCGTGCTGCATTTTTGTTGTGGAAACTCTGCCAGGCTGCAGCTTTCATTTCCTGACCTGTTTAGAGGAGTAACGGGGAACCTCAGTACCTCACTCCCGCTGGCTCTGCTTGAGGGAAGGCAGCTCAAGTGCAGGGCAGGACTTCTGATCCCACCAGGATTTCCCAGCGCTTCCTCTGCTTCCCACCGCTCAGGCAGCCCTGGCCTGATCAGAGCAGCCAGTGCAAGGCAGGACAGCCCCGAGCCAAGGAAACACACAGCAAAAGCACAGGGACGTGCAGCAAATACCACCCGTGCAGGGCCCTCCTGGCCAGCTGTCCGGCCAGCCTGGGCAGCAGGAGCTGCTGGGCTAATACAGAGGATGAAGAAAAGAAATCGAGCACTGTGAAACAATCTCCTCGCTACAATCTTCAATTAAAAAAAAATGAAAGGAAATGAGTGAATAATTCTTCTTCACCTTAGGGAATAAGGGAAACCAGATATTCAGAAACAAGGATTAGAAGCAGCCAGACGAGCTCTATTCCAGAACCACCTCATCTACAGAGCAGAAACATTAAAAGTTTTCTCCATCAAAACATATTTCTTTCTCAGTTTATGAACCAAAGGGAGCAAGTTGCACATACATTTGAAATTCTGCATTAAAAAATGTGTACAAACATTTCCGATAATCAAGATGACTGTGAAATATTTGTGCCAAGTGTTTCAAATAGCTCTTCCTCATGTGAAGACGGTTCAGATCCATCACATGGTATTGGTGCCAGGCCCAGTGTTTCAGCCTGCAGGATTCAAACATCATGAATCAGCTCCCATCAAAATAAATACAGAAACATTAGAGACAATACACACGTAATTCTTGGAGGCTTTTTACACTATAGCACTGGGATACCCAGCACGGTGTCGATCCCTGCAAATGTACCTGGGAGAGCTCTGTTCCCGCTCCGTTCGGGATGCACCTTTGGGCTGGGCTTGCCCTTTGGCATCCCAACGTGTTACTTTTGTTCATGGCATTTTCTCAATACCCATCGGCACCCACGTTGTGCCCAGACTTGCCCAGGCTCCGTCCACTACAGGCTGCCAGAGACAGCCTTGCTGCCGAACACACCGAACTGCAACACAGCGCCACGCAGCACCGTCACAACACGTCCGTGTGACAGCAGAAACGCTGGTACCCACCTGGGGATTGCACAATAAATAGACTCCATTAAACTACTCTGTAAACTCTCCTGTGAGAAATTTCTCTTTGATCCGGAGCTTAATAGGAATTATTTAATCATAATGAGATGGTAATAAAACAGCATCACCTGAATAAGCTATTTTATTACCTGTTTTATAATTAGCTCTCCCTCATTATAATTCTTTCAGATGTTTCAAGCTCATAATGTAAAGGGCACGTATGGAGGTGTGTGGAGCGGGGGTTGTTTGCGCTTGTGCTAACAAGCCCCTTGCAGGGCACCCAGTGAGTTTTGGTGTTTACTGGGGGGCTCGGAGGCACCAGGGTGCCATGGCCCCCGAGGGTCGCAGGATGACTGCAAACACCTTCCTCGCATGTAGCTTGTGGCATAATTAGAAGTGACTGTTCTAGAGAAAGGTTTTGGTGCCACAGATCATACCGGAGGCCCTTGCAGGGTGCCTGGCAATTTGTACCACTCCTTTAGTCCCAGGAGCCACACACGCTGCTTCAAGGAGGCTGCAAAGAGCCGCTTTCCCGGAGCATCCGCTGCTCCCAGCAACATCCAGGGCTTCCACCGCTGCCAACCTGCCATCTCCGGCCACATCCCACCCAGGCATTTTCACGTGTACCACAGAAGTTAGGACACTTCCAATAATTCCATACGATACATTTTTGTAGTGCTCCTAATTTCCTTTGGTGCAATATTAGGTCCATGGGCCTCAGCCTGCTCCCAGGGCCCCTGGGGACATCCACCAAGGACAACCTGGCGAGCCCTGCGAACGCCGCGGAGCTCCTCACACAAACCCCCTTCGCTCTGGGAAGAGCCTAATTGGATTAGGACACATCGTTTGATAATTCTGCAGTTAGTCACTGAAATAAGCATGTGAGTAATTCCAATTTTGCAGAAAACTAGTCATCTTGGTGCAGCTGTACACTTTGGCAGGAAATTATTTTTAGGAACTTTTGAAAGAGTGTACTATTTAAAACAATGTCAGAGATGCCACAGAAAAGAAACAAGCAATAAAATCCAGTCAATATTTCCATTTGTGAATTAGTAAACTCTGGATATTTGACCCTACAACAGCGATTACAGGCTAGGGTCAAGATGGGGCACGTACAATAAAGACCTCTCTTTTATGCCTAGATAAAATGCTCTTATAACAGGAATATAAAAAGTAGGTAAACAATCTGTGATGACAAATTAGCATCTAAAATTTCTAGGCTATCTAACCTCCTTTGCACGTACTCTGAACAAACACTAATAAAGTGCTCGGCACTACAATGTTGCTGTTTGGGTAGCTAAATGGTAATGGAGCAGATGCTTAATATCAGCCTTTAAGCCTCAAAATGTACAAATATAATTAATTGCCAGGCCAATTTTGCAGGCTTGGTTTTTGAAAAGAACGAAGGGGGAACTTTACAATTTTTACTGTAGGCAAAAGTTTTCTTTTCGGGTAGGGGGAGGGAAATGGAGATTTATTTTTAATATAATAAAACCCAATTTTCATCTTATTAATGTATCATCTTCACTGATCTTCCCTCCAGCCCATGCAGGGTTATTGAATTCTTCTTATTTATATTCCTGTGGTACATTGAAGAAAGTCCAAGTCTGAACAACCTCTGATAGTCTTTTTAAATGGACAACCGCAGCATTTGTGTCCTACCAACACAGGCAACGCGAGGCTACGGGGCTGTCTGCATGCACTTGCACCGTGCTGGGCACAAGGCAACCCAGATCCTCATCGCTGGCCCAGGGTTGCGGTTCCTGCTGCCTCCTCGGCCCGTGTAGCCACTGCGAGCACCTCGCAGCCCCACGCAGCCTAGAGAAATAAAAGGACTTTCAAAAGAAACCAGTTGTCACCAAGGAAAGCACTGCTGCAAATGCGACAATACAGGGGCTATTTGTGCTGACACTGCTCCTGTGAGTGCGATCTGCTCCTGCGAGCACCAGCCCTTGGAAAGCCAAGGTGTTTCCCTGCTCCCACTCTGTCCCCTGACCAGAGCCCCGTTGCCAAGAATGACACGGAAAGGGCCACCCTGCACGTCCAGGAATCCTGCAGTTGATTTTGCAGCCCAACGAATGGTGCCTGCCTCGGAGTTCCAGCAGCGAGTGCTGCCTGCTCGAGCGCCTGCAGGAAGGGCAAGCAGAGCGATGCAAGCCTGGCCACGGTAGATTCACTGACAACTTAAATAAAGCAGTTTCCTAGCACTATGCACCTTGCTCTCCTCCCTCCAGCAAGAAGCAGCATTTTAAATGATTGAAGGATCCTCAATTTCATTTTATAGCTATGTATACAACATACTCTATTTCATATCATCACAGCATATAGACTATTAAGAGATTTGACTTTAATAGGGAAATTAAGAAAAACATCCCGAAGAGTGCATTTATCTTCAAGCATAGCAGTAGACTTGTTTAATGCCAGGGTAAGAGGCTAGAGATCGAGCGTGATGGTTTCTTTGGCACGTTGGGTATGTGCAAAATGTTCAAATGACTTCACAAATAGTACACAGAAAACTGTCGCTGCATGCAAGCAGATAATTATAAAAAAAAAAAAACAATTTTTTTTGTAAGAACAACCCTATACACCTAAATCTCACCATAAGAACGCAGCAATAAAGTATGTGCAAAAGTGCTGTGTAATTTGTTGACAGCAGCAGCCCCCTCCATGCAAACTCTCATCTCGCGTCAGGCTCCTACGGTGCAAACCCATATTCTCAAGATGCAGGATATTTTTGCCTGCACTCTGCTATGTTTGACAGATCCCCATAATCTGTAGATCGGTATCCATGCTGGGATACCAAGCACACCTGCTTCCGTGCCAGCACACACACTATTTTCTAAAGCATAATCCTCAGGCTTTGAAACAGAACAGAGCTCTGCAGAACTGCTTATTTGGAGGAAAAAAAGAAAAAGGAAGAAAGCAAAAAGCAAGGCCATTACTTGACTTCCTTTCCAGAGGGAAAAAAAAGAAAAAGTTAAATGCAATTACAGTCCATTTATTTGTAATTGCAAATAATGATTTTTTTTTTATTGGTGACAGAAGAAAGAACAGGGTGACGTGCAGCAGCCAGGCAGTTGTAGCTAGCTCTGAAGCAGCCGGATTGCTGCGGATGCACCCATGGAATCTCAGCGCCAGTGACATCCACACCTGGAGCTCACGGCTCAATCACATCCGCATGACAAACACGTAAGGCCCAAGCACACCTACTGACAACTGGTGTTTGCAAAGGACTGGGAAAGGGAGCAGAAATCGGAGCAATGCCTGCTTCCCAATACATGGCACAGTTGATTGGGGCTTGGGCGGCCAGAACAAACTGCAACTTGAGGTAGCTGATGAGGATTTAAATTCCAAAACACCTTGGAGCTCAGAAAGAGCCAGAATATGCAGGTGTATTTACTGCACGTTGAGATAACGATGTACTGTTGTTATGAATCATCATGTAGTTACCACTGCCTCCAAAGCTTCGCTTTGTTATTGCAATACAGCTTCTGAAGGCAAGACTTTGCCTTAAGATTTACCTGCACAACCATGCTGGCTTCAACAGAAGTCTTTTGTTTGTCCTTTTTTTCTGTATTTTTTCTTTTTTTTTTTTTTTTGGGGGGGGGGGAGGAGTGAGGTATGTGGGTATAATATAGAGTGAAATAGGCACAAACTTGGGCAAATACAGGGGCTAAAAATAAACAAACACATGAAGAAACCTGTGCATCTTGCTGCACTGCTGTGCCCCATTTACTGCCCCTTGCTGTACAGGCCTCACTTAGCCCAAAATACCATTAGGGGTGAAAATCTCTTGCACTCAGCCCCCTCCGCTCCGCATCCACGCGGGCTCCTCAGCCCGCCGAGCCCACTGCCCCTCAGCACCCTTGGGCACCTTTGAACTGAGCACCCCGGAGGGCTCAAGCGCTCGGGTGCTCCCCAAGCGAAACACTCCCCTTGCGGCTCTGCTGGGCAAGGGCGGGATGTGGGGCGAGACCACAGCACCCCTGGAGATCCCAGCACAGCTTCCCACCAAACCAGCACCCATCCTCTCCAGGGAGTCCCTAGGTGTGTTCAGGGAGGTGCCTTCAGCGAGATAAGGACATCAGGGACAACCCAAAAGGAGCTGCGGGGCCCAAGGTGCCCAGCACGCGCTTGAAGCCTCTGCTGACCCGATTCCAAGGCTTTGTCCTATTCTCTTCTCCCCTTCACAATAAATCTGTGGCCGTAACGAACACGGCATCGCCCAAACACCACTCAAATAAGCCTCAGAGGTCTTGACCGGGCAAACAGCCTAATGCCTACACGGATAAAAAGGAGCATGGAGGAGAGAGGCGGTTTGGGGATAAACTCCAAGCATTAGCGAAACGAGGGAATAGCGCAGGGCTGAGCGCTGCTTTGACCTCTGGAAATTGTCCTGCTGCTCATGTAAGCAAATATAAATAAGCACTTTTGGACCATACTTGCAAAATAAGCTGCATGATACATCTCTCCATTTACCTTTTATCTGAAACTTAGTATGAGAAAGGTCCTTTTGAAAATTACTTTTGTCTATTTAATTAATCTTCTGCCCATATAAAAATCTTAAAATGATTATGAACACATTCAATTTTACTTCCATTGATTTATCTCCATCTGATGGCCTATTTTATCTTTTATAAGGCTCACAATAGCAGAACTGGGTCATAATGTAAGTAATACAGTAATAATGTACATTTTGGTGAACCCTGTTATTAAACCTCTCATTCCTCTCTGCTCTGCACAAAATGAAGCCTATTACAGCGATTGGACTTACGCTGCTTGGATAAAGCATGGTCAATTGAACCGACTGAACCTAATTTTTCCAGTCTTAATCCTGACATTCAATGCACCAAACAGCAATCCCACCAAACAGGAGTCCTCATGCAGCCCTTCCCCACCAATCCGGGCACCGTCACGACGGCCAGAGCCGCCTTCGGAAGCCTTCACACAGGGACAGGGAACACCAAACTTTGGGCTGGAGATGGAGGAAAGGTTAAGTTTGAGCCTGTGAAGGGCATTCCTGGCTTTACCGTGAAGTTCCTGACTCCCAGAAGTCAAGTCTTGCAGCTCTGAAATCAAGATAAAACGAGCTGTATCTACTTTGCTGCAGGCTGCTTATCAGTGGCGTGGAGACATTGCAGAGACTCATTATATACAATATACATGAGATGTGAAAATTGTTCCCTCCAATTTATTGTAGTATCAATGTCCTTAGGTTATAGATTCTGTCTTTGTGAATACTATTAAGAAAATCAGCACATGACTCTTCTGAAGACTTTTCCAGGTGAGATCCACCTCAATTAACCTAGGGAGTACAGGGGAGATGGAATATATAGGCTGTTATTCAGAAGTTGCTTGAATTTCATTTCAGGTAGAAATTCATCACCGTGGGTGAATTCACCCAGTTTAGAGGGCTAATAAAAAGGCATTCAAACCACTTAGCCCTCCTTGCACAATAAGACCTTTAAGTTGAAGTTTTGCATCCAACTTTCTGCTTCACTGAGAGATTGCCATTCTACGGCATCTTTCAGTGCACAGTTTTGTGGGTTTCAGGTATTACTGAACACATTCCTCGTTAATAAGGTAGAATTTAAAGGGCAATATTGGAAAGCTCTCTCTAAAATTAATATACTCTCCTAGTTTACCTCAACCGAGTGCTCAGCTACTGTTGCTGCACCAATGTGTTTGGTATTTAACTGTATGCCATGATGATACCAGATAATCATTGCACGGAAAGAGGGATTGCTGTCTTCTTCAGGCTCACTAGCTCGAGCTTACTTTGAGGAGGAAATACAGAATTTCGACAATGCCGCCAGTCTTGTTGGTGCTTGCTTTACAGCCCCGGTCCCGTGGAAGGGCTGTCAAACAGACCCGCTCCCAAGCGCGTTTTTCTCAGCACGCAGCCAACAGCCTTCAGCACAAACACCCACCAGGGCAGCACGAGGTGGAAGATACAAAGGAGCGGTGTGAATTTCGGTCGCTACGAGGTTCCCCCCAGCACCACGCGGGCTCCTGGAAGCGGGAGCGGAGCAGATTGCAGTTCATCCGCGCGCACCCCCGCGCATGCAGCGCTTCCTGCTCCGAATCCCACGTCGGCACCGCTCGACCGCGGCTCCTCCTGCACTCCCAAGCTCTTCCCCACCCGCTCACCCGCCCCAGGAGCCGGGACTCTCCCCCACCGCTTCTCACCTCTATCAGATCATAGATAGACAGGAAAAAGTCCTTATTCCTATCTGATTAAAATTAATGTTATTGCTCAGTACCACACAGAGGTGTTTTACTTAACCTAGTCTTTGAGGAAAGAGAAAATCCCATCAGCTTTATTTTGTCAATCTTTGCAAAAGTCCTTAATTCGTGCTAATACCTTCTGCTCGTGGCACTTCTCGTGGTGTTAAAACTAGAGCAGGTCCCCAAATAGCGGGGAATAGCCACAGTGACAAAAGATATTCCGAGTGCATGGAAATACCGGGTGCCCTCATTTTATCTCTCATTTATGAGACAGCTTCAAAAGCCCCTCTCTAGAACTCAGTAAAGCAAATAGGGAAAGAAAAAAAAAACCCTATTCACTCAGCAGAGAGATGTAGCTCAGGATTAAAACACGGGGCAGAGAGACGCAGTGTGAGAGTGTCTTATGTGGCAGGTCAGCAGAACAAACTCCAGGCTGGGGTTTTAGCCATCCACCTAATCTGTCTTAACCCCTTTACAGGGCAAAAATGATCTTTTCTGCAGCATAACAAAGACAGCTGTACACTACAGCGAGCGCTGATGAGCAAAACTGTGTTTTATGCTACGGTTTGCTCCCTCCTTTAGCTTGAAAGTCAATTTTAGCCAAACAAATTCTGAGCACTGTCGCATTACCAGACATAGGAGAAAAACGAAGGCTACAGGTGTTCTTTAAAAACCAGTAATAATGCATGACACAATGCAGCAAAGTTCATGAAATAATGATGCCACCAGGGTTCGCAGCGGAGTACGAGCTGCACACGATCAATTCTAATCTGCTACAGGTGCAACTGTCTCCCTAAGTAAAGCCAACCTAGGTGTGAGAGAGTACGTGTGCTTTGCATTATGAAGGGAAATAAAACCTGGCATTACACGCTGGGCTCGATTTTGGAGCAGAGACATAACTCTTTCAGTTGGAACCCTCATGCTATCCCAAATTCCATGTTTCAGTGGCAAACATAGCACTTCCTTTGTCACAGGCATAAGAAATGAAAAGCAACAACTATATTTAATTTTCATACAAACTAATGTGTACAGAACATCTGCTCCATCGTTTACTGAAGTCAGGTTATCATCAGCGTGCTTTTTGGTGCAATATAGCTCATTAGGAAAAGAAATGTTCGTATAATGCAACTCTACCTCATGTTTTGTGCACACAGCACATTTAAGGATCAATCTTAACACTTTAGCACTATGAGTGTTATGGCTTAAGTTCTTTTTTTTCCTCTTTTTTTTTTTTTTTTTCCAACCTAAGTACATGTTGGCAAGGATTAGCCTTTGCCAGTCATTTGCCCCAGGCTGAACACCCAAGTTGAGAGAGGTGACACATCTGAAGGATCAAGGGGAAAGATGGGGCTTGCATGCGTTAAAAATAAATATATATATATATATATATATATTTCCATTTGAGAAGACACATAGTATCTGCATAGCTTTGAGTAATGACTGGAAATATAACAGATTTTGGTCTTTGAATAGAAGATCCATCCTTTCCTATACCTGTGAAAACTGGAATCTCCGCCTTCACAAGCAGAAAAAGCTTGTTTAACTCTTCATATTTCACATGTAGCAGCTGATGGTGCTGAGGGAAATAGAAGTGACTGATGGAGAATATGTAACAGGTTGGGCAAGGAAACAGATCGGGCTAGAAAAAGCCAACGTAGGAGGGACATGTGCATGGAATCAGCAGCTGAAGCTTCCAAGGCCTCATCAAACGGCCTCCAACAGATACCCCTGAAGCCCATGGACACCGTATTCCTGCCTCAGCCTCCTCATGCCATCCAGGGAGGAATTCCAGCTCTCCTCTCCTCTCCTGGCTGTGAGTTCATTAGCTTAAGTGCAGGGGCTAAATACTCACAGCTGCTAATGGGCTCACAGCAGGAGCTGCAATTTGGTGGCTGAAATGCAGTCCCTTGCTAAGCAGCCTGAAAAACCAGCTCCAAGGCATCCCAAATGAGACACCCTAAACTAGGGGGTACTTTTGACCTTAATCTCTGTTTGTCCATTCAATCCTATGAGGTGAGGTAAAGCAGGTACTCCCTTACTCGGCAAGGAGTTTTAATTCTAGAAAAATAAATCCTAAATGTTTATAAACCAGACAGTGAAATGCTGAGCACTAGAGAGGAGCCCAGAAAGAAATTAATAATTCTGTCTTCAGAACATGGTTTGAATTATGTGCAGAAAATAAGGCACAGGGGACACATTGATTAATGAAAAGAAAACAAAATATTGAATGGCCTCTCATTAACTGAGCATCCTACTTTCTGTGCACTGAATGAGGCCAGATCCTGGGCAAAAATAGCACGAGACCATAGACTGCATTGTAATGCAGATGCACAGAGATGCAAATAAAGGTTGCGCAGACAATTTTAATTTGAGGATTTCCTGAAGTCTACGTGCTTGGGTTAGCAGCCTTTCTAATGTTCTCCTAATGCAGGTATTTTTTGTGTGTAGCAATTTACTGAGAAACGCATTTTGTGGCTGCTGAAAGAGCTGAATTCCTTCACCAGATAAATCAATTGGCCAACCTCATGAATACCGGTGCGACTGAAGAGTGTATTTGACACATGATTTATTCAGATGCAATACTTTAAATATCCAAGTACACTATTAGTGCCTTCTGATCAGCTAAATCAAATAACTACATCTATAAACGCTGCCTTCAACTGACAAAAGAAAAAGGGCAATATTTTTGTATGATATGGAAGACAACAGGATCTGTCTGCTGAGACCTGCCTGTTTAAAGCACATTTAGCAAACACGGCAGCACAGGGCTGGAGGTGCCATTAAACATATTCAGCAGCAGTGACATTTGAACTCAGTAATTTTTCCCTTAGTATGGTCAGAGCATTATACATTTAAAATGGAAATACATTTCAAAGGAATAGCCCAAAGGTTACGGAATAAATCACCAAGCTAAGCACAGCAAAGTAATGTAGTGGGCAATATTAAAAATCAATGATAATTGCCCCAGGTATTTAAAGTAACAGCAGCATTTTCCCGTATTGCAATCAGAACAAGAAAGCCATTGCTGTATCTGAAATACATATCAGACTATACATTTCCTCTAAGCATTTAAGAATGTCATGTAAAAAGATGCTGACCTGTCTTCATTTAACCCAGTAAGATAATTGAATATACACCCACCTGTTGGCTTTCAAGAGCTTGCACTGTCTTAACAGGATTTCCTAATGATTAATTATAAGCAAAATCAAATATACAGCAAGAGCCAAAGTAGAAACCAACACTACCTGGCAGGATGCAGACCTGTGCGAGATGGCCCCGCAAAGTCTTCTGAAGAAGGAAGCTCTGGCTCCGTTCCTGGAGCACTGCTCTGTCAACATGAACCTTCACACCCAAACGGGCTCCTGTCAACCCCACCATGACCCATTTTCTCTACCTGTCTTCTCTCCCAGGAGAAATTATAGGTACTATCAGTACCAGGAGAGTTTGAAACAGAAACGACCACGGGAAAACATTCAGATTTGGAGCATTTCCAAACTTCCAAAAGATGAGCTATCATAGCTTAGAACAGTTAGAAATGAAATGAAATGGCACTCAGAAAACAGCAGAAAACCAGCAATGCTCTTAAACCATTTACGTTTACACAGAAATCGAGAGCCCTGCTGAAGGGCAGGAGATTTCCAGGAACATCTGCATGGGGCGCACATCACACTTGCCTGGACCTGCACATCTCGATGGGAACACGAGGCAGCTTCCCAGCCCCGGGAAGCAGCCACATTCCTAAATCAGGGCCCTGGGCTCCATTTCCCCCAACAGCACCAGTTACCAGTCACAGCTGCCCACCGCAATCAACCACTGCCTAAAAGTAGTGGCTAAAGCTGATAAAGGAGATGAGTGTAATTTTCTGCTTTGGTCAAAAGTTTAAGCCCCTTTTCTTTGGATTCTGCTAGGAATTCAAAATAAAGCAAATCTACTTATAAAACCAAGCTGTAAAGTGCTAATGCAAATGCTGCATTATTGGAGAAATGGTTATTACAATCAAGACAGCTCTGCAATCTCCTAATGAGAGGCACTGGCAAGTGTTACTGCAGATTCAGGGGGAGGAAGAAGAATACCTTGTATTATTTTTACTTTTTTTTTTTTTTTTTAATGTATAAACTAGATTACATGAAAAACTTCACGCTGCCATCAGCTTTATTGGTTCTGCTTGCCAACAGTCAAACAGGCAGCTCTTGCAAAGGGGAGCTTTTAAAAATATTTGAATATGCTGCCATTACCTGTCGTTTTCCTGCTGGGACCGAGAACTCTCTTGACTTGCAGCTTCTTCAAGAGTGATGCTCGAAACTGCTCTGTGTTGAAGCTGTCGGAGACATTTGTCTCCTTAAACAGGGCATTACAAACATTGCTTTTGTAGCCTACTAAAATAAGATTCCAGAAAGACTCCTCTCTAAATAAGGATAAACAACATGGTGGCTTGATCACAGCACACTGCCAGAACAATCACGCTTATAATCTTAGTGGCTGACAGTACATTTAGCATCCTCAGTTACAATTACTTCGGTCTCATTTCTCGATCTCCTCGGGATGATGATTCTGACAACATTACACAGAAATCAGGAGCCGTTTCCAGAGACGCCACCACAAATCGGCAGCGCAGGCTAAGCAAAGAGAACTCGCTTTAAAGGAACAATCTTCTCTAACAAAACCTACAGTTTCTTAAGCCAATTTCTCTCTCTCTCTCTCTATTTTTTTTTTTTTTTTTTTTGGATATCTGCCTTGCAGAACATTAGGCAGAGGCTGGAGGGGTTTCCGAAGACTCCTTTTCGCTCTGTGAGTCCAAGCACTTTGGGGTACACATCAAATCCGACCACATGTCACTTTGGGGTCCAAGCACTTTCTGGCTAAGCCATGTCACTGCTTTTCCTGTGGAGGAGAGATGAGCCCGAGCATCTCCCTACTTTGGGTTCCCCCTCCACTAGCAAAGGAGCAGGGCAGCTGCACGTGAGATGGAGGAGCAGGAGCCCCTCAAGGGGCTTTTGAGGCAAAAAGCAAAGGATTGCTAAATTGCTGCTTTCCAACACTCAGTTTAACAACTAACCTGTAAAGCTGCACCTGGCCTCTTGCAGTCAGGCCATTTCAAAAGCACTGAATTCCTGTGGTTTGGGCCTGCCTGGCATCAAACTACAGGAGCTGGCACCTTAACTGGGCTTTAGTGACTACTGGAAGCAAAGATTAGTGGAAATGTTAAGACCTTGTGTGCAGAGACACCAACAAGCCCTACGTTATCACTGGCGTGAACTGAAGTATGAGGCTACATTCAAGGCACTAATTCCAACAGATTTTTCTAATGCTTAGCTCTGATTTTCATGGCATATATATATTTGCCACTAGTAAGAACTGCAGTGTCCAAGGTTCCTATGTCTAATTCTCTGCCCTTTCAAATCAGAGCTCTTTCCAGGCTGCTAACTTGATGGGAACTTTAGAGCATGATTTGTTAAATCAAATCAGCTCAACGTATCTTGCATCAGTAAAAAGTCATTTTGAGATAAATGAAAGCAGTTACACATTTCAAAATAATTCCAAAGGGGAAGTCTGGCATCATAATTTTTTAAAGCAAAATACTAAAATATAAACAATGAATTCTGAGGCACATAATCAAACAGAAACATCAGCTTTTATATTAGAAATGCTCTGAACTGCTGCCTGCATTGTTTCATCATTTTTTTCCATTAAATCAGACACTTCTTCTAAATCAAGCCCTTGGGGACCAAGAGACAAAAGTGATGAGAATGCAATGTGTGAATGTAAGAGCGGAGCATGTGTTTTATAACTAACTCTGTTCAGAGATCAAGGGAAATGTCACTGTTTATAGCCATCAGTAAAGAATCAATGTAATTATGTTTGTAGTATCAATTCAGGTCGTCATTCTAATGCATGCACCATAAAGCCACAATTACAGTTTACATCTGCATTGAACAGTTGCATTTACCTCTTAACCTAGGGCAGAAGCAAAACAAGCCCCACTTATTTCCCCTTTCTCCCCTAATCTCCTTCATCACTGCAAACTGGAGCAAGTGCATCTCGGCCACTGGAGCTGAATCAGAAAATAACAAAGTGCAACTGCATTTGCTGTGAAACCTCAGTTTACTTCTGGGGTCAGCAGTAAAACCAGAGCAGCGTTTTTAAGCCTTTGGGGTTAGGATGCAGCAAAAACCTCTGTCTCTGGGATAAAAAGAAGAAAAATTCCCAGATTTGCAGCAATTCCTGCTTGAAAGAATTTATGAGCACCAAGATAGTTTCTTTGCTTGCTGACCAGCCCACACTGTCTCCCTGCTTTGGGGAAGGGTTTAATTTGGGAGTGAGGGAGATAGACTCTTCCTGTGCACCACGCAAAGGTCACTCTCCACCGCTGCTAACACCGAAGCAAAATGCTTTGCCAAGCAGACCGTGCACACGAAAAGGGGAGCGACAGTCCCCGAGGCTCCCTGCCTGCCTCAAGGCACTCCGAAGCTTCCTATTACGGACATTTCTACCATAACGTTTCTAAGGCATCAGCCAGGATCTGCTGTGATGAGCAAGCACCAAACCCACCTCTCAAGGTGAGGGTTCCAGTCCATGTGTGCACAGAGATGCATTACACACAACGCCACGCTTAGTGCAACTTTGTTGTCATCACGAGCATGTTTTAGGAGGTGTGCTGACTTCTACGAATCCAGCCATTTATGTTCTTATTTGTAAAGAAACATTTTTTCACTTTTCCCTCACATTATTCCCCTCAGTACAGCATCTCTATGGACAAAAACCTAACTTTTCAACCTTTCCTCCATGCTACAGAAAAGGGCAGACACTGCAACAGTGGATTTGCCCTGGAAGGTGATGCTGAACTTTGCTCAGCTCAGTCTTTTATCTACAGCCAGCCTCAAACTCAAACCTGAAGTTAAAAACCCATTTTGCTTGCAAGTTCAGCTCTCCTTTCAAGACTCCCCAGGACCATTAAGCGCACACAAAAATTACAGGGAGACAAGAATGTGCCTGCAAACCCAGAAAACACTTCAAAACTGTAACACATTTTTACCAAAAAATGAAAGATATAAAAGCATTACTTGTTCCACTGGTCATCCAACCTTCCAGCATTCAGAGAACTTTTCTGCTGTTTAAGAGTGGAGGCACTTACCTAGGGAAAGAAGAAAAAAAAAGAAAGAATACATTAGGCAGAGCTGCAACTTCTGGGCAAGTTTTACTTTTTAAATGATGAAATTACTTTGTCCAAACTTTTATTATTGATCATGACTACATATTATAAATACTTGATTGCATTAAGGTTTCACTGACAAATGATATCAAGCATTAATCCATCATAAATGGGTATTTTACAGAATGACTAATCAATTTGTTTTAACAGTTCAACAAAACAGGAAGCATCTTGTAACTAACACAACTGTTTATGTGTGATTTATTAATACTCCTCATTAAGTTTTATCAACCTTTTGTCCCCTGATTGGTGAAGAAGATTCCAAGTCTTTGGAAGATTCCTGATTGGAAGATTCCTGACTTGTAGTAATCCATATATATTTGTCAAATAAATGTCAAAATAAAGCTTTAACAGATAAATTTCCAATTCAGGATGCAACCCATATCAGCTCTTTCTAAAAGAGCTCTATGTTTGGTGGCGTTTTTGCAACGATCAAGATGTCTGAGCGAGGAAGAATCTGGAAGGTGGAAAAGTAGAAATAATTTGAAAAATCTATCAAATCTGTTTAATTTTGCCTTCACTTGGGAAGAGCCTTCTTGCCACGTCAAGCAGCGGGGCATTTCATAAACCAGAATATCATGCTTTTTTAAAATCTCACAATTAGGGCTTAGAGAAATCTGAGAGAGCAGTTCAACACTTGTCTTTCATTCATTTATCTTTCTAGGCAGGACAGAATTTAAACATAGACTTAAGTCACAATGACATCAGCCGGACTTAGGCATGTATTTAAAGCTGAATATCTGCTTTAAGCCCCCTCCCAAAGAGAAGTTTAATAGTTTCCTTCACCCTCATGCATTTCTGTCCCAAACACGCTAATATATCTAACTTTAAAAAAGTCTGCAGAACTATTTTTATTCTTGCAAGCCTTCAGAAGAAATGCTCTATAGACCCTCCAGTCTTACAGAATGCAATTTATAAAGATTAAAGATTAACATTTATAGAAAAATGCCTTCCCCTAATTCTGCAGAGATGCCATAAGAATAATACTTTTTATTATAAAACCACTTTATCGTACATGAGAGCTTTAGTACCCCACAGGCCTTTTCCTTCTCAATATCTAGAGGGGGAAGAATACAGATTGCAAAAAGTTGATGCTTCTTTCTTTCTTTTTCCAGCTCAGCAAATATATATCATTATTTCAGTCCCTTCAAGGTGAGCTTTGTTGTGAAGAGAGATAAGGCCCAAAGCAGAGGCAAGGTTTGAACAAAATTAGTCATTGTATATGCATTTTTATCTGTTTTGACAATGTCGAATTTTAATGAAGCAATGCTACAAGGATTTTCCACTGAAACAAGCAGTTTAATTCTCTCTGTAATTCAGAATGCAAGTTTAAGTAACGACTTTATAATTTTTAATTATCATGGAAGAATCCTTCTTGTGTTCTCTTTTTCATTATTGCTACAGCACATCCTATCAGAAATTTAATTTTCATTTTCAAACTTCGGCAGTAATATTTTCATTATTTGGCAAATAAAAACATTACAATGAACAAATTACAAATGGGCATACACAGAAAATGTCACTGTCTGGAGAGGATCTTTTTCAGTTTCGCATCCAAGCAACTTTTGACTTTTTCCATGGTTTATAGCAAAGGATTTTCAGGCTTCTTACTCCTGCGAGGACAGGGACCCAGTACCCCCAAGGCCTTACATGGCCTCCAAGGCCACAAGGTCAGGAAAGCGGCAGGAGAATGAGAAAATAAGAAATAAATATTTACAAAAGCCCGTTCTGCCTTTGGCTGCAGCAGTTGGTAGGTGCCCAAGACGACTCATGCTGATGCCAATGGCAGCCGGAGCCGTGCGGATTTGTTGCTTTTGCAAAACTGGCTCAGATTTTCCCCTGTTCTGTGTTTCCCCTCCTGACAAATCCTCTTAACTTAGGCAATTAGCTCGCACCCATTTGGATGAAATTCCCACAGACAATCTATAGTTTGCATTTTATTCATCTCTGCACATGCAGAAGTTTGACAGAGTTTAGTACAAACTCAAAAAAAAAAAACCCACCCTCTCAGAACTAATTATCTGCAATATGTATCATTATTTTTATATAATTTTGGCACTTGCCATCAAAGCACCGGGCTCATAAAAAATAGATTTGCCTCTGATACATATGATCTATGAGCAGCTCATGCTATTTCCTCAGAAGAAAATGAAAAGCTCCATTTGAAACTCACTTAGCAGCTGCTTATTCTACATTTCGTACAGCAAGCAACATCCGTAAAGGTGAAAATGAATAACGATACATTTGTGCAGGAGTCACAAAAATCCAAACGTGAGATTTATCCAGAGCTTGGATACTCCAATCCGCTTTGAGCACCTCTAAAATAATGCTCTGTGAACACAGGGACAAATATCACTCCATCTACAGCACCCTGTGCAAAACCAAAGAAAAATCACTTTAAAAAGCGAAAAATAAAAAATAAACAGAAACTAGATGCTGGATGGCAGGCCTATAGCTTGCTGAGGAGATTGTTAGGCCTCATGGAACAGCCTCATACCATGCAAAGGTGATGGAACATGTAGAGTACAAACTCTAACTCAGGAAATACCTGAAAATTCCAAATTCTACAGGATGACTCTCTTTTTTAATTCACTTGAACTCTATTGCTCAGCTTCAGAGGTCATCTCCACCCTGGTCCGTGCCCAGCAGCTTTCCTCTCCAAGTTCCTCGGGAAACCGTGGCCACCTTCTCCATTCTCCTCGCCACCCTCACACCCTCGGAGCGCGCGAGGCCGGCAGGGACCTCCAGAGATGACCTCGTGTAGCCTCCACGTCCCCCTGAGCGTCCTTGCACGACACACGAGAGCTTTAATTCTGTTTTACTGGCCCAAAGGCAGTGGCGCGCTCGGCAACACCTCTCCCCTCCCGGCAGCGGCCCGAGCTCCGTGGCCAGGGCTCGGCTGAGTGTTTTATCACATCTGAGGTAGTTTGAGGCCTTTTTCACACAGTGCCAAGGGCAGAGGTGGGCAAGGCCGCTCTGTCTCTAAAATGGGAGAGCCCGAGAGTGCCCCGTGACGAAAGAGAAGGCTCAGTGACCTGGGAGGGCTGCCCACGACTGCTGCTTTCGCGGCCTTTTCTGGAACTTTCTGCGCAAAGCTCTTGGTGGTCACCCTGCTGAGACCAGCTCCGCGGTCTCTGCACCGCTCTCGCTCACGCAGGGAGCCAAGCCACACTACCCTGAATCACAAACAAAGGAAGAAGGCAGAGCTGGCCTGGGCTGTTGTTCTTTTTCAGATGGGCTTCAGCCCATTTACTGAACGATGACTGACATGGTCTTCACGACTTAGCTGCAGGGTAGAATAACTGAGGCCTTCAGAAGCGAGGCAAGATACCAAAGTAATGGTGAAAGGGTAACACTGTCAAAAAGCAAAGCGAGCTGCTGTGCTCTGTAAGAAAAAAAAAAATCTGTTTCTGATAGAGCACTTCTCCCCATTTTTAGTGTTTATAAGATGACGACTGCTACATGCAAGTTTTTTCCTCTTCAGCAGAGCTTGACCACAGACTCAGAAGCGAGAAAACGAACACGTCCGTGCCCAGAGAGCCGGCTACGCATGAAGCTTCCTTGAGACAAGCCCCATCAGGAGAAGAGACTGTGTGGAACAGAGCTAAAACACTGCGTGAGCGAGTGATAAATATCTGAGCTGAGTTTACAGCTCAACAGCAACGCAAATGGTGCTGAACCCCTCCTCGTCGATATCCCCCTGGCCTCGCTCACGCTTGTCAGGCTGAACACTGGCCTGAGGATTGGTGTGCAGCATCCTGGAGAACCCAGGAGAGGACAGGAACGCTGCTGGGGTGGATGGTAAAGCAGCCAGGTTTTACCCGGCAGTGTTGGGGAGGCTCTTGGAGCTGGGTCGCAGGCTGCAGCTTCCTGGCACACAATCCCCTAATAACGGCCGGGGTTGCTGCTTGGTGTTTGAACAATACGGAGAAATTTTAACTGCATCCCAGGTTCACAGAATTTCTCATTTCTGCTAGAAGGTGGTTTTTTTGCAATGCAGCTCTCCACGCGCATTGAAATACACAATCTCCTTTTTTAATGACTGCAATGAACTGGGTGCTTCTGGGCTAAGAGAGTGAGAACATTTCCAGCCATTGGGATAAAATAGGTCAGGAGAGCAGAAGGCCTTAAAGAGGGTAATTCCCCCTGACATGGGTTATGGGCTAACCTCCGCCTCCCATTTGTACTGTGTATTTCTCAAGTTTTCCTGCCATTAAAG
>JAVCKT010003679.1:0-13664 GCA_032273925.1 Rhynchotus rufescens
CAGACAAAACTAACATGTACATGGAAGATAAGACATTAAATATTATTGCCCACCAAAAGGCCCTAGAACCATCTAGGAGACTAAAGCTCAGCTGTCATTTCTGAAAGGTGATATGAAATTTATAGGAGGCTAAAGCATCTCCCTGCTGTTCACCCAAAGCAAGAATAGAGAGGAACTCTTACATTCAGAGACCTGCAAATTTTTCAGTCCTCAAATAGTCTAATTCTAGTTCAAAATTCCTGAACTGGGGTCTAATCTCCACTCAGGAAATGCTTGAAAAAGAATTTCACTTGATTAAAATACAATCAAAAAAAAATCTCTCATAACGAAGTTTTACTCCAATAATATGGAGCTCAGTAGAAACAGTGACAGTAGAAGACAACTGCTCTTTTAATGTCTATGGTTTAAGAACATTCTTTTTGAAATATATTCTTCCCCTATTAGAGGTCAATAACTCAAAACAGATTGATAGCAGAGTAATCAACATGTCATGAAGTAGGAAAGAGGGAATAGATAAAGTACCAACCTGATACAGATACTCAGAACAAGAGAGAAAGCAACACTGTGGGATAACAGTTCATTATCTTTCTCTTGTTCTACCTCTAGCTCATCGTTAAGGTCTTCCTTTTACCCATTTTGTGGTCTTTGGTCATCAATTAATTGACCTTCCATCAAATATGAAAAAAAGAGCACAGATGTCACTGCACAGGTGAGCAATGAAGTTTCTGAAAATTCATTTGTTCAACTCTTGAACATCCCTTTCTCCTACTGTTAGCATTTTTTTTTCCTGAGGACAAAGATCATCTTACTATTAGATATGTCATACAGAAATACTTCCACCTATGTCAATCTCAAATACAGAGAGAGTCAAGTTCTGTCTCAGTGGAAACTAGTTGAGCAAATCCAAATGAAAGAAACCTGATCTTTAATTTCTATATGTGATTACAGTGGAAAGTCTTTTCCTGCTTTTATTAAGGAGCTGAACTCTATATGAAGCATTTAAAAATCCATTTTTTAGAGTATTTTTAGAAGCATATACAGAAGAAAGTTTAATCTCTCCAACTGAGTAACACAGTTGCATGTGTAATTTGGTTACCTCCTAGTAAAATGAATCATGCCACTGTGCATCAAAAAGCTATACAGAGGATGGATTTGAATCTCTGTGTTCTGTAAGTATAATTTAAGCAATGTAACATTCTGGAAAACATTGCAATTAGATGCTAAATTACTTAATGGTACTTAAGCGTTTAAATCAAGCTGAGAAATAATCTCCCCAAAAGTCATTAATCAAAGCAAATATGAAACATTCTTTAACTAATGCTCTCATACCATGAAATGTGTATATATAAAGAAGTCTTTTTTTTTTTTTTACCACTTCTTACGTGCAGAATGAAGACATGTTTCTACCACAACTAGTAGCGATTCCACTAAAAAAAATTACCAAGAAAATTAATCAGTAACAAAAAGACTGATTATTAGTGTGAATGCATCAAGTAGTTCATAGAAGCAGAGGTGTGCCAAAACTTTGTGAGTCCACAACTTGAGTTGTAAAAAATATCCGGGTGCAGTACATATTAGCACATTTCACTCAACTTGTGTTTCACTGAGTTTCAAGTTTTAAAGGAAAATAAAAACTGAAAATGAAACTCAGTTTCTAGATTTTATCTTGTTTTATATCAAAACCTTACAAAACTGTGAGTTTTCCTTGCTTCCAGCATGAAACTATAAATCACCTCAGGTTTTCTCAAACATTTAATTAACCTTAAGGTCAGTTCCTCAGGGTTAAATGCTGTTGTCACTGAAGAAAATGGGATTTTTGCCATTGACTTCAATGCAATCAGGCTTTGGCCCTTAGTAAATTATTTAAGTGAAACCAGTTAGTATGAGCTGAGGGAATACTGTAAGATAAAAGTGAATAATTACATATAAGGATCAAAGTAACAAATCATGAAATATTATTTAGAATTAATTATTCATCTGTCTCTATTGATCAGATTTTCAAGCTGGTGACAGATTTGAAATCTAGCATTTTTTTTTTCTAGATTTCATGATATTTTAAATACATTCCATTAGAAACTCTAGAAGCAGGGGCAATTTTCCAAATGTCAATTAGAGTTAATAGAGATAGTGCTATGAAAATTCTTGAAACTATTCTTCAAATTTCTGCCTTCTTTTGAGATAGAAATTCTAAAATAGTGGGTTTGGAGTGGGAGGAGAGAAGATAGGATTTATGACTTTGGTATTTAGATCTCTAGTGTAAGTTTTGGTGCAGGTAAGTACTCCAAAAGGCAGATAGACACTAGAAATTGAGTTTAGAAAATTATTTTAGATTCTTTTCAAAGTTACAATATCTGTTTAACTGTGTCTTTGATGATTTGAAAGTATCATTTGTAGCCCTTAGCAAAACCCACAAGAAACACTGTAAATAAGCCAAGTATATAGCAACAGATATTGAAGTAATTAACACAATTCAGCGCTTTAATGGAAGCCTTTCCAGTGATCGCTATGGGAATCTCAACTGAGCCCTGAGGCCCTGATTCAACATAGCATTTAGACTACTAACTTCCCATTGATTTCCCATTTAAATTAATGGGAAGTTTGGGCCTAAACACTTTGTTACACTTAGGTCTAAATGCTTAGGCTTTGGTGATATTTTCAGCACAGTGCTCTCTTGATCACTTACAGAATTACTTGAAAATGGTCCTGCATGTTAGAGTTTTCAAGTTGTCTCTTGGTAAAAGTAGAAATGTCCATCAGGTTTGTTAAAACTTTACTGAACTGGATGGACCTAGAGGGTCAATGAACATGAGTCATATTATCTACACCTTATTTACCTTGCAGCATTCATGGTTTCCAGAGCTGCCTTGCAGATAGTCACAGCATAAATCAACACATTACCAGAAGGATGGTGAAGCTCTACTTTTGAGATCAACAATAATGAGAAAAAAATTGTGCAAATCTAGTCCCTGTCAAGTGAACTTGAGCCTGAGGCTATGCTGGCACAGACCTGCTGGCAAAGGACACCAGCAGGAGACCCCAAAGTTTTCCTAATATCCTGCCAGGTTCCCTGAGAAGCAAGATCGCATCACTACACACAGAAAGGCAACTTGCTCTATAGATGTATCGTACTAAATGACAGTATTTAGAGAAGCTAAATAGACTGCCTCCAGGTTGCATACAATTTGTGAAAACACCACATATTTCATAGAAAGTTATGCATGCAAAAAAATGGAATTCATCCCACACATATATTATGTGATTCAAATATATATTTTGTCTGAGATACCCTAGAGGTATATTTAGAGATTGTTTTTCATGTACAAAGTTAAAATCATCAATGATTTAAAGGTCAGTTTGCATATTTACCTCTATTTTAATTCTTCATTTGTAAATACATTTCCCCTGCCTGTTATAATTTTGTATTTCTATTTACTTACTATGTGCTAAAAAAAAAGTCTATAGGAAAGAAAAGTAATTTCTCCAAGTCAAAAATAGCATTTTCAACTTCTAGGCTATTTCATATTACTCATGAGACTGCATTGGGAAGAGCTGGTAAAGCACGCAGTCCTTTAGGTCAACATAAAGCACACGATATTTTAGGTCTAATGCACTACAAATTCTCTGAGAATTTAATTTCCTCGTTATTTTTATATCGGTAAATGTCTTTAAACAACTGAGAGAAATTCCATACTTGCCTTTACATGGGAACGAAGGGTATTAAACATTCTGTCTCTATTTAAAATTTTAGGTCAAGATTTGTAGGATTGGCATAAAACATAAAAAAATATAATCAACAACCTTCATGATATAACTTCTTCTAATTAAGCACCCTTTCAGGAAAAGCATTTAATGTAATTAGGAAAAGGGAAGATGTTTCTGTGAAAATGGGAGCTAATGGAATTGTTAGCAGTGTTGAAATTTATCCTGGCATATTTACGGAATAGAGGTGCACCACACCAGAAGGAATCAAGTTATCTATTATAATAAGACTAAAACAAACCATACTGATATCTCTCAGTTTGTATCTCTACAAAGCTAAGGTTCTCGAATAAAGCATGAGATGTTAATAACAGCATCATCATATATAATTATAATAGACATTCTTCTCTATGTTAAAGCTGTGTGCTTAAGTTCTATAAATATCTGTCATGGATTTCCACCATTCTTCGTCTCCAAGCATTGGCTGTTTTTTCATGAGTCAGTTCAGGCCTGCATTTCTTTATTCTACTACATTTTTATGCAAAATTTATCATTTTGTAACCATTACAGTTAACCTAAGCTCCTACAGGATTTAGAAACATGATCTGGTATAACCTGGTTTACTACTCTTAACTTTGGACAGCAAACAAATATACGCACAAAAATAGAAGCTATCTTGTGATATTTGACTCTTAAAAAGAAAATATAAATCATGATTCATTGATTATTTTTGGATGCATACTGCAGTAAGTAAAAATTGCTTAAACTGATTATCTCATGGCCCATTTCATTTTAAAAACACTCAGGAATGGATCTTTGCTTTTGAAGTGGGCAGAATTTGCTTCACTACAGGGTAAATACACTCGCAAGCTCACTCTTGAGACAAACACACCTGATTCTGCTGATTCTGCATTCTTAGTGGGTCATAATTCTATGTGATAGCTATGATTTTTGACATTATGGGATCTGGTTCAGATCATAAAGGGAATACAAATCAACTAATATAGATTAGATGTTGCCATGGTCCATAACTGCTAAATGGGGTCATGGTTTCTAAGCAGCTAATAGACTTTTATGTACTAAATTATTTCATGGAATTCAGTACAAGGTATTCATCATAAGACTGAAATGCATAATTTTAGGTAATTCATTTTAAAATTGTTCTCTCTTCTTGCTTCTGCTTTGTATTAATTTCTATTAGGAAAAATTACTTACCTAGTCTTCTGTATTAACACTACTAATATTTTTAATTATCAACGGTCAGTGCATGGCAAGTTTATATCCTAAATGGGAATGGAAAAGATGAGGATTCTACTTTCCTTAAAAGTCACTAACTATTGCTAGGTGCTTTTTATCCTCTCGCTACATAAGGTAGTTGTTTAGCCCTGTACAGTAATTTGAAAGAGAGACTATAAAAACAAAATAATGATATATAGACAGATAAAAACAAGTAGCAATAGGACTTGTGTTGAAAAGTCTAAATGCTTTTCACAGTGGAAAGTCTAGTACTTTTGAGAGATTTATTATAGAGCCAAATAGGGTCAACTCCAGTAACATGATTTCTCATGTTAAACCTGAGATTTGGTAAGTACTTGATGGAACCTAGTAACTCTATTGGGGAAGGGTAACATTACATCTTTACTTGTATCCTTCCTATTTTTTACGTCCTTAATGAGAAAATGATAAAGTGATTCTAAGGTGAACTGCATGTGGGCAACAGAACTAAAGAATATCCATCCTACTTATTGGTAATATAAGCCAGGATGCCACTGAGCATTTTCATTTAACCAAGGAGATGCTAATATTTTGAGGTAGAAACCCCCTTCTTAACATTTAATTAAGAACAATTAAGAAGTTTAAAGATTCGTTCTTCAGAGCAGCTCTCAAAGTTGCAAAACATTTATATTTACATTATTCCAGCTTAGTAATTCCAGCACATTATCCCTTTATTAGTTTAAAAAAAAAAAAAAAAAAAAAGGAAAGAAAAGTAATTTCTTTTTTTTCTTACATTTTGTTCGTCATCTGAATGATGACGATAGTGGTAGAGGGGTAAATAAACAGAACAGATAGCATCCTGATAAGTATTGGGTAAATAATGATTAAATGATTAAAAGGGAAGTTCATAACTGCTATATTCTACTGGTTACTTTTATAAACACCATACCACATTTCAGAATAATTGGTCTTACTAGCAAGAAGGCTAATAGGAGAAATATGCTAGAATGGAAAGATAAATAAAAACAAGAGAAAATAAGAAAAACTGGGAACAGTGATAAAGCGCAATGAGGGGACAGAACAAACAGAGAGAACCGAGACTAACTACTGCATTACAAAATGATAAACACACACATTTTCCAGTGACTGTGCCATTCCTGTGCCCTGGATTTGGAAAGCATTAATGAAATACTTACATTTCATTTTAGGCTTCATTTTTGAAATGTATGCGTTTTGTCAGAATCTCTTGATCACATCAGAGAATTGGGTGTATTGTTATCTGGCATAGATAATCAATAAAAATGTGAAAGAGAAAATTAACTCGTTATGGAACACTTGGGAGGTCTATTTATCCCCGATAAGACTGTATAACACCCATTAACAGTGATGGAAATTAGGAGTGTGTCTTGACAAGAAAAACAGACCCCTCTGCTTATACATTTGCAAACGCTATAGAAATGCCAGAAAATTACATCTGACAGCTAAAAGCTGTGTGATCACATATGAGCTCTTCCCCACTGACTCCAGCATCAGGTTAAATATTGCTTGCTGGTACTACTGCAAAAAAAATATTTACAAATTTTTGTTGGATAAATGTTTTTCCTGTTTAGAAAAAAAAAAAAAAGAACACTTTAAAAATGGGTGTTGCAATGGCCTGGTCGGAAGCGAGGAGGGGAAGCAGGGACTGCTGGATGCAATTAGCTGGGGCACTTGGTGGCTGCACTGCAGTAGTAGCCAAGATCAGCATCAAGTGGCAGATCCAGAGAATAACTTGGGAGGAACAGGAGGGAAATTTCCTGTTTCATCTGTATGTTTTTGTAAACTGAGGTAAAATTAGAGATTAAGTTAGTTGGAAAATTCTAAGATTCTAGTCTTTTTGTTGCTAAATGACTTTTTATTGGTTATAGCTATTTTCTTTTGTTTGTCATTGGTCTTACAGCAGGTTTGGGAGGGAAGTTATGTCTCCTGCAAGTGTTGCACACCCGTCACATACATACAAGACGGAATACAGTGAGAGCAATCACGATGCTCATAAGGTTTAGGTCAAGCCAGTAAAAACATCACTGTACACGTTATCACTGAAATGTACCTTGCAAACGCGCTTTACAATGAAACTACCTCAGACTGGCGGGGGGCTTGTTCTGTTTAGTTAAGGAAAAATACGTTTTACCCACTGGGCAGTTTCTTGCAGTCCCGCACATCTCTTGTTAAAATATTGATATAAATGCTGTGCTGCCCCTTGCGCGCGCTGCAGACCCGCACAGTTATTTCAGCTGCTCCGCGCTACCTCCGTGCTCTGCTAAGCACATCAGTGAGCTGGGCACTGCAGCAGAGCAGGCAAGAATGGGGAGCACCCCCCCACACACTTCTGAATTTCCAAAGTTATTTTCTCTTAAGCTGTAAAACTCAAATGCCCAAGACAAATAAACTTCTTTCGAGTTCATCATCCCGGTACTTAGAGATGTTTAAAGCTGCTCCAAGATGCAGGGGGATTTCATCCCCGGCTCTAGCGCTCACCTCGCTAATATACACATTAGAAAGAATGGAGATTTTAATTTAAAAACAGAGTAGTGCTCCACATATGTGGGTTTGTTTGAGGGGAAAGCAGTGTCAGAGGAGGAGACTGGCAGCAAATTTCATTTGCTGAGTTTTGAAGCCTTTTTTGGACTTTGATTGGATGGATTCACTTGAAATTAGTAAGTTTGCCAAGACGACCTTGAGCTGGCCTGTATATGATTCCCTGCTATTTTTAATATAAAAGTAGTATTTTAAATCCATCTCTTGTGTCCTAAACCAGATTTTGTCTTAAGCAGCTGTGCTTAAATTGTAAAATCTCACCCTTGTGTCTGGTTTCACATCTGGCAACACCCAGCTAACAGCCACAAGTTACTCAGAGTAATTAAATGAGGTTTAAAAAAAACACAACGATATATAAAGAATAAATTATTAAGACAGAATTTTGTTTTCTAACAGAATTTTGCAAGAACTTTGCAAGTAGCCGGTCCAGTTATTTCTAAAGGTGTTGATCAAAACAAGGAGATGTTGAGGAAAGCAAAGGTATCTTGTAAACGGGTGGGACTGGGTAACGTTAAGCTGCTGTAATTACTGGTCAGCAGTGTCTCCACTTTGATGTCAACTGTGCGCTGGCTTTTGTGTCTCAGAGAGGAAGAAACTTCAAAAGCTTTAATTTCACGACAATAAAGTGCCATGCTAACATACGTGCAGACCTTAACTGCAAATGGGAAAGTTTTAAAGATATAACTGTAGGTGGGTTAGGACCAAATATTTTTTGTGTGTGTTATTTACATAACACAGACACAAAGGTATGAGTACTATATAAGCTATAGCTCATTTTAAAAAATGGGATTTTTTATTGAAATATAAAAGTACCTGTTTTTTATATCTGATACAAATGATTAAGTGTCACAGCATCTTAAAGGAATTATAAGTATGAAAAATTATTGACTTATAAAAAATATGAAGCTATATATTTTGCACGTATGAAGATGTCCATACTGTGCTATCATTCCTAATCAGAAACAATATTAACTTTACTAGTTTTCAGTAAGTATAGCTAGAAAAGATTTGGCCAATTATCTTTTATTATAAAACACTTGGCAATAAAAATCTGTTATGAATAAAGGACTGATTAATGTGAGACTTTCTAAGTCTCACATTATTACTAATTATTGGCTATATTAGGCTTTGGATCTGCCCTCAAATCACAGATAAACAGTTACTGTTCACATGCAGAGGGTTTTTTTGTCTCCACTCGGCCAGGCAGCAAGGAGCAGTGTCAGCTGAGGGACTGTCCTGCGATCCCCTCGGCTATTTGTCATTAAGGGACCAGCCTTAGTAAATTCTGATCCCAGACATATTTTGTAAAATGCTTGTCGATGCTCTGTGACACATCAAATAATTTGAGACATGCTTTCTAGAACCAGCTCTGTTCCTACACCACCTCTCCTCAACTCTTGCACTCTCCTCTAAGCACTACCTGCTCTTCTCTGAAAATAACCCCTGAAGAAACATTTTCTGATATATGAAGCCCTTTATCTAAAGTCTGTGAAGCAGACATGCTTCTAATTTCAGATCCTTTCTTTGTGCAACAACTCATGCCACTTCAAAGTGCAGAAACAGCAGAATTGGGTTTAAAACTGGCTTTCAAGAGCACCTAAATTTCTCATCCGTTTTCAGCAAATGCTCTTGTCTTCCCAAAATTACGTATGACTCTCTAAGAGCACTGCATTGAAAGGATGTGGGAGCAGCTCTGTATTTGCGATACTAGAATGCAGGGAGCATTATAAGGAAATCGAAATTAAAGTCAGGGTGCCGCTGGTGGCTGCTGCCTTAGTGCCCAGGTCCACACACTTGCAGAAAAGCTGCATAGCAGCTGCAGAGTTAAGATCCTCAGTTTTGTTGAATTGAGGCTAAAATGAGAGATTCATCTTACCAGTTTTGCATTACATGTTGCTACATGAGGACTGAGCTGCCTTCTCAGGTGCTTGTGAAAAGCAAGAGCTTAGGTCTATCCTAACTTGGACAAAACACTTCGTACTCTCAGCCACAAAACTACAGAACAAGTGGGAGTTTTGCCTGAAGGAGGACTGAGCAGGAGCTACAAAGCTAGAATCTACGTATCAAAGTCTAATATGGACATTTAGGTTACAAATCAGTATTTCAGGATTTCTGCTTTCAAATTTAATGACAATTTTAACAAATGCCGAAACTAAAGCTCTTCTACTGCAGGAACTAAACAGATCACAACTTTTCAGAGGCTTTTTTATTTGTGGCTTAGTTTTGTGCCAGCTGTTGTTTTCATACTATAAATGGAAGAAAACAACTCTGGAGTAGACATTTAATTCTGTCTCTCTCGATAGCAAACATTAACCACTGGCCTGCATTCGGACCACCTGCAATGTGTTAGTCATTACAGAGGTCACTGTTACCGAACATTTTAAACTGTGAATAGCTTCAGATTAAATTAGGTGTAAAAAAAGTCATTTCCTTTCAGTGATAAACTAAAACACCTGCAGCACAGCTCAAGTTCACCATGAGAGATATAAACTCCCACTCTGAGGCTGCACTGTTCAAGGACACACAAAAGCGCGGTTTTGTAAGATAAGATCTTTCTAACGTAAATTATTATTGTGTTGCTAGATTATGTGATTATATGCTCAGCTCTTGTGCTAGATTGTACAGGTTACTCTGCACTTTCGCAGGCACAAACAACATCTTCAGTTGTGGATACATGACTTGTCTCCTAAAGTCACTCATAATTTTTGCTTTTCCTATAAAAGAAGACAAAAGCATATTTATATTTGTTGTATCGCTTGGGTGTTTGTGTTGTCTCTTCTCTATTATAAAATGACTTCTAACTTCAGAGGAAAGTAACCAGGTTAAAGATGCTGCTAAAGACACTGGGGATTTATCTCTCAAATTTTGAGTGTATATTATTATATTATCATACTTTATAAACTTGTCTCTGTTTTGTTTGCTGAGCACAAACATGGGCAGAGTTCTGAAATTCACAGAAAAAAACCTCAAAGAAAGGTAGATTTTCTATTTTTAAGGATTTCTGATTATACATACATCTGAAACCTCCAAAACAAGCATAAATAATCTAAAAAATCACAGGTACTTGAGGCATGTATGCAAGCATCCATCATTCGCCACTAGAGCAGGTGCTTGAAGGTGGCTATATTCAGAAGGTTTAGGCACCCTTTGCATCTCTGACCCAACCTATCTGTATCCTCTACCTCCTCCCAACTTTCTGTACCAGATATCAAGTGGATTGAGACGCTGAATTAATATTTCTTTGCCTTACATTCTCAGTCAGATTCAAGAAACCAAGACTGCTTTATTCTTATATTCCTGTATAGACTGCCTTATTCCTTTTCTCTACTTTTATTGAGAGACGCAAGGATCTTCAGCTTGCCTGCTCCCAAGGAAAGTAAACTATATATTAAAGTCCTATTCAAAGATAATTTTCTCCCAGTCTAAACACCGAAGTATGCAATAAAGTTTTCTCTCTCTACACA
Source organism: Rhynchotus rufescens (assembly GCA_032273925.1). Lineage (NCBI taxonomy): Eukaryota > Metazoa > Chordata > Aves > Tinamiformes > Tinamidae > Rhynchotus > Rhynchotus rufescens. The sequence goes on from JAVCKT010003679.1 coordinate 10,956, forward strand.
TACCTTCTAGACATACAAGAGACCTAGGGAATCCTATGTCTTTGAACGCTTGTTAACAAGTACAGAATATCAAGAAAATTTGTCCTTAGATTTCTCTATTTTATCTTATTAATTATTAAATATTTCAACTGATAAAACTGTAACTCCAACCGGTAACATAAAAAAGCAAAGAGCAGATTATTCAACATTCCCACTGGTGTCTTTTTCTACTGCATTTTGATTTTCTGGGCCATGTGTGTGGAAGTTACATTAACCTGTACAACCTGTACAAAATTGATTCCATGAAGTCAAGGGAGAAAAAAGCTGGTCAGGTAGTCATTTATCTTCACTTGCAACTTTTTTCACACATTCACGCATTAGGTTAAGCTTAATCTAACTCAGTCTCAGTCTAACATACTCTTTTGCTACTATCTTGCATTTTTTAGCTGATGCAGTGGTGGAGGCCCCTCCTCTGAAAACTTGCTACTATTACAAATTAGAGATTTGTCTTCCAGCATTCTATACAGCATAAAGTAACTTCAAAAGTTGGGAATTTTATTTTAGCTGAGCTCCCAGCATCCTTTGCAGACAGAACCAGATAATAAATCTGAAGCAAGTCCACTGCGTGGAGAATAAAACACTGAACCCCATTAGCAATATTCCCACTATTTTCTGCGAGCAATAGCTGTCAAACGAATGACCACACATTTTATAGATAATACTCCAGGAAATACTGCACAATGCAGCTGCTTTGGGGGAAGTCATGTTAGCAGTAAACAAGATGAACACAAGTTATTTGACCATTTCCATGCAAGTGCTAATTCTCTATAACAGGCTGATGCAAAATAAGATTGAGAGATAGAATAAGAAAAATATTTGAGTTGGAAATGAAACAATCTTGAAAAATGGGTACTAGCATTAAGGGAGAGTATTTACTGGATTCTCTGTTCAGAAAATATATATCATATAATGCTCTTCCCTTTCTTGGTACACTTGTCTTGATTGCCACAGGTTAGGGCTCTGTGTTTGAAACCTGTTTCTCAGACAACACTGTCCCTTCTTCTCTATATACAAGGCCAATATATATAAATTAGTTAGATGACCTAGGAAAGCACATCTGGTCATTACATAGTATTACTTGAGATCTGAAGATATTACTAAAATAGTCATTTAAAATATTATATACAGAGCATACGAAAACTTTCCGCCAAATTGTCGTTTTTTATGACTGTAAATTACTGCTCCCTTGAACACTCTCAACTTCTTGAGCAAAACGGCCACAAAGCACAGAACCGAAGGAAGGAAGAATGAGCAAGGGCAGGAACAACTCTGGCTCAAGATCTTTCTGGTCTTGAAGGGTCTTCTTGAGAGTTGGGGTAAACGTGATCTATGGTTCATGTTTTTTCATAGTTCGTAATCTCCTTTTCTGCCATATCAGGCTTTAAGTATGGAATGAGGATATGCTTAGACTGCATGCGAAGTACAAATGACAGAGAACCTCAGCTATGACAGATGGTTATTCCAGTGGCTGGGAAACTGGGAAGTCTCTTTGTTTGTCGCTGTGTCCTGTGCACTCAGCCTGAAGTGCCGGACAGTCTCGTCCACTTAACTCCGCAGGGCTGTTGGGATACAGCAGCGCTCGCTGGGGGTAAGTATGGACAACAACAGGCCTACAGTTGGCAGCCATCAATAGCAAATATTTTTTCCTGTTATGGACTAGAGACTATAAACACCAATACCAAGAATTGCTCATCATGACTAAGTACTCTTCAAGCTGTAGCCCTGTGACACTAACAGGAATAAATATATACGTTTTAAAACTTGACCTTATAAACATGTGCAAGAGCTCAACATTTATCTCAATACATCATGAACATTGTAAAAATATTATCCAGATTAATCTGTTACTATCTTCAGAGTAAATTAGGAGCAGCAAAAGGAAGTGATGAAGATGGGACTCCTAAATAGATCCTTTGAATTGCATGGGGAATCGTTTTTTATGGCTTCATTCTGCAGTCTTTGCAGCACTGATAATAGCAGAGTAGAGATTCTGAAGTTACAGAAGTAGGAAAAAGAAGAATAGTGGCCACAAAAGCAGACTCCATATTTCTTTAAGAACAGGCTGTTCATTATCTGTGCCATAAGAGCAATCTACCTACATTCAAAGTAAAATAAACATACACATAGCATTTAAAATATGTTTGAAGAATGTTAGCATACAAAATCGCTTTGATACTAGGGTGCTGCTATTGGGGTGGAAAAAGAAGATTGTTCTCAAATGCAAAAAAAAGGTAGTTAAAAAAAGGAATAGCTCATACTATGTTCTGTTCAGAACAGACTGTTTTGCTAACCATGGAAATAGTTACTGTAATTGTACTCTTGTGTAAGAATGAGCCTCTGCAGGAGCTGACCCATGAAGGTCTGCAGAATACTTGAGGCCAGCAACAGTGTAAACTTATGTTGTTGTAAACATGTCCCTTAATCCATCAAGAGAAACATATGGATTCCATCTTTATTTATTTCTGCAGCAAGTCAGAGTCATCATGACATCTTTAAATACTTTGAATATTATTGTGCTAACTTATGAGCTAAAAAAGGCAAAACTTGAATCCATTAGAAGAAAGAGTCAAGCTGTTTTGCTGGCTTGCTGCTCAGCAAAAAATGAGTTTTCTAGATTTTACTTTAAAATTAGTAAAACTGCTTCCAAAAGTTCTGTCTTTCAGTATTATC
>JAVCKT010003680.1:0-20090 GCA_032273925.1 Rhynchotus rufescens
AAAAAAATAAAAGACTCTATGAATGTTGCAGGCTCAGTATTTTTTATATGATATAATTAAAGAATACATGGTTTGATTATAGGCCATCTGTGTAGCTGGACAAAACTTTAGTTGTTACTCATCTAAAATGCAAACTTACATAGTCTGAACAATTGTGTCCTGATACAACAAGGCAGCATGAAGGAAAGGAGAGCAAATAAAGAAGGAAAATGACTTGTAGGTGGGTTGACATTCCAGGAGACTGTTGTTGTAGAGGGTGGTCACTCTGGGGCCTCTTTGCTGTATTGGGAAGAGTTACCAGAGTGGTGAGTCCTTCTGGCACTGGGTTGTGAGACTGTCATGTGAAGAGGAAATATTGCAAAAGATGCAAAGTTCTGTGTGTAAAAACAGCAAAACAAACAAAATCTTGTGGAGGGAAGGTGAGAGTTTGGTCTTTCTCCCTGCAACTAGAAGGTGGTGGATCAGTGGCCAAGTGCCTGTGCTTGCCCTGATGGTTGTGTCTATGGGGAATACAGGGGAGTGCTGCCCAATCTTGGGTCTGGAATGTGTTTACCTGGAAATTACTGTTATCCAAGCAGCTTTCTCAGCTCGCACTGAAAGGAAAATTCCTGAAAGTGGCTAAAAGTGTAGGATGGGAATGTGAACTATGTCCAGGCTGAAGTCCATGGAGCTCCAAAGCTGCTCTCGTGACCATTTACTTTGTTTCTAGAGTCTTCAGTTAAGTTGGCTGTTTGTCGTCAAATGCGTTTTTGCCTGAAATACTAGTTTTCAGCCACCAGAAACAATTAGCTTCTGTGAAAGGGTCACATTGCCCCATCAGTTGCAAATGATGAGCTAAAGAAGATGAGTGTTGCTGCAGGTTGAGTGCATGTGGAAAAAATCTCCTCTGAACATTGTGGCAAGGTGGTACTTTCAGAGGAAACATTGTGCCAGATCTTGCATTTTGTTTTGGCTCGGTTGTGAGGATAAAGCCCAGTAAAATGGTCTAGAAGTGACTGTCAGCTTGAACCTGGCTGCCCGTTGTGAACAGTGAGTTTCACTGGTGGCTTCACTAGCACCAGGCTGAGTTTTAGGAGTGCCATTTTAGGCTGCACTTTCCCTGGCTCCAAACTGAAAGGTCCTAATTACAAACCACTTATCTGTCCTGAATAGTTAATCAACCCAAACGTGACACAGTGCGTGTCAGAGCAAAAAAATCACTCAGGCCATGCTCAGTGTGGGCTGGCCTGAGCTTTGCAGGTTGATGGGGAATCGGGAGCTCCTTTGGGTCGCTCGCTGGCTCTGTGACAAACACGTGCAGTGAGGTTCAGCCTCCTCCGTGGCTGTAAGCAGAGCCCAGCATGATGAGCCCTCCCTTCCGAGGCGCGTTCCAGGCAGTGCAGGTACCTGCTGTGTAGCAGGTCTGTGACTCGGCCGGGTGTCTTTCTGCAGGCAGACCTGGTCTGACTTAGACGCCGCGTGCTTGGGATCAGGTAATTTGTGCTGTTGGTTTCCTGTTAGCGAAACACTGTGACAGTCCTGTAACCTCTGGCGTCATCCTGGACTCAACCTGGAGGCGGCTGCTGGTAATAAACATGCATCAGGTTGCTTACATCTCAGAGTCTCGCATATCTCAGAGTTTTAATCGTTTTAATCATTTTTAATCTCTTGTCTGTGTAAAGAGTAGGGAACTAAGCAAGCAGCCAGAGGATCTTGGAGCTTCCTCCACTTCAGTCTCAACTAAATGACCTTTTTTCACGTGTCTGCCCAGAGGATGTATTCCCCTGGTATTTAATGTGCAGTTTCATGTCAGTATAGGCCTGTTTATACTGGTGTTGCCATAGTTCAGCACCCCTTGGTGAGACAGCTGAAACCCAGCTTGGAAAACACCAATAGAGCTGGGATAGGAGCAAATGGGGGGACAAACACCAGCTTTCTGCCGCGTTACTGCCCTGAAGTCTCAGCACAGAATCATAGAATCACTGAAGTTGGAAGGGACCTTTAGAGATCGTCTAGTTCAAGCCTCCTGCGCACGCAGGGTCACCTAGAGCACGTGGCATAGGATTGCACCCAGGCAGGTTTTGAAGACCTCCAGAGAAGATTCCACAACGTCACTTGGCAGTCTGTTCCAGTGCTCTGTCACCCTCACTGTTAAGAAATTTTTCCTTAAGTTCCTGAGCCAGACAAGCATCTGTCACAGTGCAGAGGAGGGAGCAGGACAGGACAAGCCCGGCTGGGCTGGGCTGCAGCGCAGCAAGGTCAGGTCAGGAGAGCTCAGAGCAGCCCTGGCACCTCGGCGGACGCTCCGTGCTCTCTCCTCACCCCAGAGGAGTGTCTGCAGTTGCACCCAGCACGGGACGCGGCTTGTGCAGCCACTTACTGGTTATGCTGCTGCGTTGGGATCCCGGGAGTCGATGCTCAGGAGAAGTTTGAGGTTTCTGCAGTGGAGCCAGGGTACTTGTGTGCGCTGCTGTGTGGACTGGCTGGCATTAAAGCTTCCCAGAGCACAGGGAGCCCAGCCAGCTGTTTGGAACAGAAATTATAATTAGTTGTTTTCTAAATGGCTTTATTAAGCTTTGCAAATAGACTATCCCAGCTCTGCTTCCTGTAATGCGGATTCCCAAAATGTAATCCTTCTTAGAGTAGTGCCGATGCCCACTGATGTGGTATCAAGCTGGGAAGAGGTAAATCCAGGTGCAGGCAGCTGGGGACGATCCTGCTTGGATGGGGAGCCAGGAGAAAAAGGTGTCACCACTGCCTCCCACTGGAGCAATACCCGGAGCAGCCGAGACCACAGCGAGGAGCGTGGCCCAAGCAGAGGACAGCAGCCTGGCACGACATCACTCTGCCTTCCCCGGAGCAAGGATCTCTGCTGCTTCCCGGGGTGTTGCAGTTTCTGCAAGGAGTCAACGTCCTTCACACGGAGGGCTCGGGGCTGTGCGGAGCAGCGGCACGAGGACAGGGCGCCGTGCGATCCAAGCGTGACCTGGTGCTGGATGCAGGCAGAAGCGGGGACGAGAGAGAAGGAATGTGCCTGCCTGCCAAAAGCCTTCGTGCCGGGGTGGGCCCTGGACGAGGGCCCGTGCTGGGCATACGGGCAGGTTTGTGCAGCCTGTGGCTCCTGTCGCTCTCCTGACCAGCAGTGGCACCCATGTAAACAAAGTCGAGGATGCCATCCCACAACAGCAACCTTGGAGAGGCTTTTTTTACATGGAATTGAAGCACCGTGTGATTTAGCAGACTGCAGCTTCGTTGTAAAGGTGGGAGGCAACCAAAGGTGTTTTTTTTAACTGGAATCCTCCAAGTCTTGTGGTTTACACAGGAGCAGGTCGGCATTTGGAGGAGTGAGGCTTGGCTTCGTAGGGAAGAACTTCACGTAGCTGCTCCTGGGACCCATCAGCTGTCCCAGCAGGGCTGCAGAACATGGAATTCGGAGGCTGACTGCACAAGTGTGTGCTGCCTTTGTGCTGCCTGTCACAGACACCAGGAATCTGGGGAATGTAAAGGACTGTCTCCAGTTCCTATGCCGGGTGCTCCCCCTTCCACTGCTCCTCTAGGGGCTATAGGAAGCAGGAAAGGAGGTCAGGCTGGGAATACAAAGGCAAATGGGAGGAATCTGTGAATACAGAGGGTATAGTGCCCCTCGCTCGCTGCATTTTGCCACTCCCATCGTGGAAAGTCTGATTAAAGCCAGCTCCGACTGTCTGAACTATACATACAGGCAAGAATGCCAGATTCCCTTCATTCCAGCCTGCTGACTTCAAGCAGGACTTGCTCTGACAAGCTGGAAATGAGGCCTGGCAGCTTCGTGTGCAACTCCAAGGGCTTTATCTCTCTTAGACACTCTTCCTCGCATTTCCCACAAATACTGCTCTGCTCGTAGGAGCTGTTGTATACACAGGATGCCATCAAGCACTTATGCCTAAAGCCCTGCATTGTGTAATTCTCCTTAGAACAGGCAAGGAAAAGTTAATAGAGGGACTGGCGCCAGGCCCAGAGGAGAGCTCGTTCTGCCTGCGTTGCAGCCTCGTTAGCTGGGGAGCAGCAGGGAGAGGCAGCTCTGCCTCTCGAGGCTCTTCATCCCCTACCAGCAGCTGCTCTTTTCCTCAGCCCAACCTTCTTCTCCCACTAATAACACATTTATCCACAGCCTCCAGCTTCCGCAGCAGCCCTGCAGTGCCTCATCTCCAACCGAGCTGCTCTCCATCCCCGGGCTGAGCTCCCTCCTGGGCGTCTCTTCGCTTCTTCCCCGTTTCACCACAGCGGGTGAAAGTCCTTGGGCTTCTAGGATCGTTCTGACTCCATCAGCAACTTCTGCTTTCCTGCCCTTGCCCCCTGGCACTGTTGCTTCACTGCTGCTTCCGCCTGGAGAGGGATGCCAGCTGTCACACCTGCTGGGTTTGCATACACAACATGCACACACACACACACACACACATGTACCTTGTGTTTTTTAAGCCATTTGCTCATGCTGCATGTGCAGCCTTTCAGCTGGAGCTCTTACACTCTCTGACCTATCTCAGTTGATGATCTCAGCCTTCAGTAAATGCTTTTCTGGAGTGAAATCTATTTATGAAACAGAATGGTGGTTCTAGAGTGTCTCTGTGTCGCCAAATGCAAGGCCAAGCTCTTTTTTTCATGCTTATTTTAGTTTCAATATGAGTGACTCAGAGAGTGACTACATTTTTTACATATGTGTAATATTAGCACATGAATTTGGGATATTTTTAAGCTCCACAGCATAAATCACGCACCCTGATATAAAAAATATTACTGTGAGTTAATCAAACTGGAGTAGTCATAGTGGTTGTGCTGTGACTTCTACTAAAATGGTATCTCTGATGTCATCCTAGTTCTCCAGAAGCAGCTTGCCAGTGTTATTTTAGGTTGTGGAGGGTGTGTACACGTATATATTTACTAAAAAACACAAGAAGCACTTACCAGCATCAAATGTCTGCTCAGTACATAACAGATATTTTATTTTCACAATTATCTGTGAATCAACAAACTTTTATCTTTTCTTTCCCGTTTTTTGTCTCCTCTATTTGAGGGAGGGCGGTTTTCACAGAGGCTGTGGCCGTGACTTATGCCCATAGAACTAATCCTGTTAAACAGAGAGGGGATCCTGTTAGTTCCAACTCCAAATCCTCTCCTGATCACGGGAATATGTTTTCTGGATATTATATAAAAAAGATTGCTGAAATACAGACTCTCACTTTCCTGTTACTGGGCTTAATAATGTGCAAAGAGCACCTTGCTCAGAAGTGGTGACGAAGAGGACTGGGACCCATGTTGTAGCTGAGGATTTTGGAAGCGCGGCTGGCATGAAGCAGCAGCCGTAACATTTAACCCCTGTGTTTTATTCATCTTGAAGCAAGTGTAATTTAAAGTGGCACCTCTATAATTGATGAAGTGTCTTTTTACCATTTGTTTAATTACCCGTTTCAATGCCTAGAAAGCAGCAGATCAATAATTTACAGCGATGAACTTCCCTGGGTCCCTCTGTTTTTTCAGTCCAGCCGTGCAAGCGATTGTTCCTTTTGAAGCAAAACTGTAAGTTTTTGTGTTTAGCCTTCTCTTTAGTTGCATTTCAAAAAGAATTAACCCTTTTTTTCCATCACAGGAGTAACCTACACAGCTGAGCTGACCTCAGTGAGGCAGGGTTAGTCTCAGGCCACACACACACTGTCAGCTCTCTGGTTTTGCAGGCTGCCCTCACTATTGTCAAGTGCCTAAGGCTGGATTCATGTTGCTGCACAAGCAAATGATGCTGCCCTGGCAGTATCAGGGAGCTGTTGGGATAGAGAATTGGAGCAGCAGGACTAAAGCTGCTGCCTGTGGTTTGCAAACCCCACTCCCATACAGTCTCTGAATCCCTCTTATTCCTCTGGTCGTGTCCTCAACTCTGTGGCCTTACGTGGAAGAGACTTGTATATAGATGGAGTATACACTGGTTTCCTCAAAGCAGAGGGTCACTTTTCACTTCTCTGCCTTGCCTTTCTTAATGTTCTCATCATCTGCGTTTGCACAACTGGACATTTCTCCTTTCCCACCTCTGATTCCTAGGGCTGCTGGTCCTCCTGATGGAGGCCAGAAGGCTGCAAAACAGTGGGGATTTTGGATAACTGTGTGGCCTCCACAACCATCACACCAGCTGTTCGTACCTGAGTCATAGGAGCTATGGGAACTCCTTCCCAGTCTGTCATTTGAGTTGAATATCACAGCCAAGAAGAAGTTTTCTTTGGTGTAATAGTTGTAAAGAGGGAAAGCTGCTCTACTTACCTGTGGCTGCCTATCTTGTCTGCCTTGGCAAGGTTTTTGCAGTTTCTCAGCCACTCAAGTAGGACCATAGGTAAATCAGAGGGAGAAAGAGAGAAGGGCTCTGGACTCGGTCACAGCTGGGGAATGAATGTTTCCACTCACCACATAGCCCGTGTTTATCCAGGTGTGGAAAAGGCATTCCTGGGAACCACGGAAGAACAGGCCTCTTGGTTGTTCTTTGGTGTGTATTTTTGGTGTGTATTTTGTCTTTTTTTTTTTTTTTTTTTTTTTATTAAATATATGTACCTGATAAAACGGAAACTCTTGGAAGTGCTGTGAGCAGGAAAGCGTGGTCCTCCTGAGCGTGCAGAGAGCTGGGACCTTCTCTTGGAGATGTTCTCTCTTCTTCAAAGGCTGCTACCTTGTAAACGAGGGACTTTTCTTTTTCCAACAATGCTATAAAAATGTCAATGTAATAGAGTCTGGAATCAATAGGAGAGTTCATTCCTGAAATTTTTGGAAAACATTCATGGGGATCGTTAGGTGAGTGCAAGCTGAAGGGTGCTGGGGTGCCAGTGGATGCAGGATGTCATTCCAAGACGATGTCTGTATTTTCCATGTATACTTTTGCCAAGATACAGGTTATATCTGTAACTGCAGATATATTTATTTAAGGATAAAAATGGTCACAACGCACACAATACTGAGCATTGCGGGTTCTCTGTGGGCTCCCCGTGGCACCTTTGAACTGGTGGCAGGCGATTAGCTCAGGCAGTGCCCTTCCTCTGGTGGCTTTTCCCCCGCTTTGCCGGAGTGAGGGAGCAGCCAGGGGAAAGGGAAGCGGCGCAGACACAGACACAGACACCGACCCAGGCAGCTGCAGCGGCCGCTGGCCACGCGCTCCCCGCGCCTGCCAGGCTCGAGGCTGCCAGGGAGCTGCGCCGCCTCCCTGCCTTCCTCCGCTTTGTGAAGCCGCTTGGCCCGCTGCTTTTAGCACAGTGTGCAGTTTCTGCACATCCTGGGATAGTCTTGTTTGGGGGCTGTGATGTAGTTTGGGTTTAACCTTGGTTTTACTTCAGATTGACTTTTTTTCCTTAAACTTTTCATAGGGAGCTTCATGGCATGGCAGTAATGAAGAATGCTCTTTTGTGGCCTCACAGAGAAGGGTTTGAAATATGCTCAGTACCATGTGTGCTCCTGATTGCTTTAATTGAGCTTATTTATAACTTTTCACCCTTGCAAAACAGCTCCCTGCCTTAGGCCAGCAGTGTTAGCCTGGGACACGGGGAGGGAGAAGCGGTGGGAGTGCAAATGGTGCCTGTGAACTCTGTGCTCCTAAGTCATCAAATGAAAAACGCCTCGGCTCGAATATCTGAAGCCTTGAACGTGCCCTGTTCTGGGCTCCCGGAACTTGGCTCTGCTTGAGAGTTTGTAGTTTGCTTATGGCATTGCTAGGTTTACATCAAGAGAGAGTCACACCCAGAAGGAAAATAAGAGTGTCATTTCTCCCCGATGGCAGCCGCTTCTGGTATCAGAACAAAATGTCCCCAAGAATACTTGCAGAGTGACTTTTTTTCCTTAAGGAATCCATAGACTTTATTTATAAAAACAAAACAGAATTTCAGGAAATGTATTCCATATGGAATCCCCTCACGCGTGCTTTTCAGGAAAGTTTTATCCATTTTGCTTTTCAAGCGTCCTACGAGCCTGAATGTGCCTAGTATCAGCTAGGGGTGTTCAGGTTGCTGGGTATCAGAGAAGTTCATGGATATGACGGAAAATCAGAAATTCCATAATAGCTTTGTTCAGACTTTACCAAACAGAGAAGTGTCAGGTTAAGTAAAAGAAACAAGCTAGTCTGGATATTTTGGAGGGAGGGGTTTCCTTTTTAAAGCTTTTTTTTTTTTTTTTTTTTTTTTTTTTTTTTTTTTTTTCAGGGCCAGGTGGTCAGGTTTGGGGTGTGGTCTGTTTTAATGAAAGGTGCCAATTAAAAAAATGTGGAGGCTGGAGAGACAGCAATCAGGTAGAGGGCCTTTGTTTGCTGTAAAACTATCTCAGACAACAATACAGTTACTCAGATAATCTTCCCTAAATTTCAGATTTTGCCTGATAAAGTAAATGAGGCAACTTCAACTTAACTGTTCTGATGTCAGCAGTTTTAGATGGAGAATTTCTATATTCGAGAAGAATCTTGCAACTGTATCAGTGGCCAAGTCCCCAAGAAGCTGGGGTAAGTCTTTGTGTTATATAGCACTAATCGGGAGTGTTGATCTCAGCTTCTAGAATCCGGGTTTCATACATCTGATTTTTCTCTGTGTAGGGCCAGGACAAAAAGCTTTCTTTTCTTGGAGCAAATTTTCCAAAACTGAACTCATTAATCGCCTCCTAAGACATAAATAGAGAAGAAAGAAGCATTAGGGCCAAGACTTAGAATTGAGGCTTTGTACTCCTGTATCATGAGATGCACAAGGAGCTCTGTTCCCTAAATGTTGTTTTTCTGAAGTTAATTAGTTCTGAGGTACTACTGACCCCAAGCAATCCCAGCACTTGCCATCTTTCTGAGCTGCTTTGTAGTTGTTATGTGGTGATTGTTACGTAAAACAAAGGGCATAAAAGCGTTTAAAATAGCTGGTTGTAGTAGATTTTATCTAAGAATCCTAACAACTTTGGTCTTCTGATTCTGGAAAAAAAGAGAGAAGGAATCTCTCTTACCTCCTCTTGCTTTCCCCTTCTCTGTGCATTCAAGAATGTGAAATACTTGGACAAAAAATGAAGGCTGGTGTAAAAGTCTTGTGAGATGAAGACATTGCTAAAGATAAGCCCAACATCGTCCTGGCTCAGAACAGGTAGGTGCTGGACAAGCCAAGCTCATCCTTTCCTGGCCCCGTAACCCGGGGACAAGCGCAGGGCGGAGCAGCTGGTGAATGTTCCTGAGCGCAGGGATGTGCAAATCCCTGCCGGATTGCGGGATTGCGCGGTGCTGGATCGTGCTGCCGTTGTCCAAACTGTCTTTGCACCTCCTCAAGGCGCTTTCCTGAACAGAAGCTGGGTAAATTCGCTGTGGCAAACTGAGCGCTTCAGATCATGGAGGTCTTCCCAGCTAATACTGTGAAAATCTTGGGTGGATTTGGCCTCGAAGGCCCTTAGAAACTGTGCAACTCTACAGGAGCTGCAGCTGTAGGTGGAAGACAGGTAGGAAGCCGCAGGGATGCGGATACAAAATTATCAGTACATTCTCAGAGATCTTAGCCAGTCAAGAAAAACAGCCTGGGTGATAAACCCGCCTAGGAACGTGTTAGTGAACTCATTTCCATGGCAGTTGTGGGACTGTGACCAGGTGGGCTTGTTCAGCGAGCTCTGCTGCGTGGGGAGCCGAGGGCTCCTGGCTTTATCCAAAGAACAGGCAGCAATGGAAAGATTCCCTCCCTGGGAAGCACAGGGAGACAGGGCTCGCTTTTCCTCACAGGTCCTTGTGTGGGTCTCCATGGGAGCTCCCTTTCGTTTGGATAAGGCAAAGGGAAATCTGACTTTACCTGGGCTTGCAGGTTGTGCATCTGTTCAGCTGCTGGTAAAAGGGCTGCCCAAGAGCTGGAATCAGAGCTCTGAGCAGGACGAGATGCGTGCAGGGATTGCCACCAAAACTGCTTAACTGCAAGCTGTTAATGCACAACGCGAACACGCAAAATTATTAGGAAACATCCTGCCAATTAACTGTCAGCCCCTACGTGTGCCCAGCATTGCTAGAGCCTGGAACAAAACTAAGAAGAGCAGAGGGCAGCTGCTGCGCAGGGAGGGCAGCACTGCCGGCCGCGTCTCGTGCCGCCCTGCAGCATCGTGGACCCGCGGTGACCGTGCTGGTTTGTAGCTTTACGAGTCTCTTCTGCCCTTTCCCTCCCTTGGAGAAAAGCGGGGGCGGGATAGAGGCCACGGCAGCTCTAATTTGTGTGTTTAGTTCCCTATTCTGGGCTGCGGGAGAGGAGAGGCCCTGAGTGCCCAGGAGGGAAGAGTCGCCAGCCCCGCGCTGCCCGGCTCCGTTTGCGCCGCTTTCCGGGAAAACCCATGAGCCCTGTCCTGCCAGCTGGGTCCCTCATCAGCCCTCTGCTATACTCTTCTTTACCAGACTGCAAACAGTTTAGTGCTGATCTGACCTTATATAGTAATTTCCTATTATTAGAAGCATTTCCTTGGGATCTTGTTCGGGGAGTAGCAAAGGGAAATCCTGTTTCCTTCGTCTAGCATGCGGGGAAAGCAGCACTGCTCACTCTTTCTTATCTAGCATCCGTGGCACAAGAAGTTTTTGTTATAATGCGCATTCCGATCTCAATTTCTTCTCTACCACGAAGCATCTTTCCAGAAAAGCAGGGAGAAACGTGAAGGAATAGGAGCTCTCGGTCACCAGTGGGATCTGCAAAGCACAGACTGCCGCCTCTCAATTTTGCCTTCTCTTTCCCAGCCACGTTCCTCTCAAAATGACTCTTCCCAAAGCTTCGGAAAACTGATTCTCCTTCCCGTGTTGCCCTGGGTGGAAAAATACTACAGCATTTTCTAGTTCTGACAGCATTTGGCTATCCACAGAAAGCCAGCGCCTGTGTTAAGAGAAACAGTTTTATATTAGGGAGTAATTTGTTGTTTTTTGTGTGCTGCAGGAACATGTTTTTAGAGGAGAGAGCGCTCCCTGAAAGCGCTGAGATTTGCACACTTAATTTTTCCTGTGAAAACATTTTTTCCCCTTAAAAGGAAGCTGTGGGTCCTGCCACTGGGAGGGACTGTTTAGAAAGTCAGTAGTGAGGAATGCGCATCAGCTGAGCGGAGCCCGGCAGGAGAGCTGCTTAAAATGAGCATATCAAAGCAGCCACGGGGCTGCTTGACTTCCAGCTCTTTGGTATCAAACCTAGTTGAGCAGCTAGGGCTGGAATTGGGATGGGATTGGGAATGCTGATTGGGAGCTGTTGGGACCATTGCATTGAGGGCATCTGGTCCTTATAAAGTGGGACCCGCTTCTGATGGCGGCTGTCAAAGCCAGTCACCCGTTTCTGCTCCACGAATGCGGCAGAGAGCAGCACCAAGGGAAAAATTATTTCAATTTGCTAGATTAACCCAGTTTCTGTTTTCACTCGCGTCATAGACACAAAAAGATTGTGTTTGTGCGGGAGCCGTGACTAAGTGCGAGTGCTGCGTGTGTGGGTTTTAATCCACAGGCGTTCAAACGCATCTATTGGGAATGTCAAAACAGTGAGAGGCCCTGAGGAGGATGTGTAGGAGCCCAAGGAGACGTGTGCGCCTCCCCGAACTCTCTGCAGCCTTCAGTTTTTGGGGTAATATCCTTACTTTTTGTGAAAGACTGAGCTTGGGAAGAAGAGACATTTAGTGTTCCACCTGGAAAGGCCTTTTTAAAACAAATACAATTAGTATTGAGAGTTTTTGGGATTACAAAGTATAAATTAGAATCTGAAATAATAATTTAAATGTTTCTTGTGTGTTTTCTGGTTTTTTGGAAGCTCTTGGCCACACCCTATCGTGTTTTCGAGTTTTTATGCAAACACTTCCACAAAGAACCAGAGGATTCTGAGAACTAGTGATGTCACGATGTTTGCGGTAAAATTAAGGCATTTTACAACCTTGAGAAACCTTTCTTTGTGAATATAATGGGCTTTTGATTTTGCCCTTCCAGGTCTGCAGTTTCATAAGTGACCAGGAATGCTGTGGCCCCTGGCACTGATGCCCTAAGCCCAGGCTGCTCTGGTTTGACTCCTTGCTGGGGGACAGCTGGGGAGACCAGGGGATGCATCAGTGAAAACAAGAAAGGGTTAAAACCAGACAATTGATAACAATGATGATGGCACCAGGAAGAGATTTGGGCTGTTTTTTTGAGCCTGTTCCATTATTTAATGTTGCTTCTTTGTCAAGGCATTGATTTATTTAGTTAACCCTGTTTGTTGCGTCGCTGTTTCGCTCAGTGTAAGATAGCCGTACCATAAGCGTTTGGTGGGCTGAAGAAATCAGTGTTTTTTGGTTAAAACTCTCTTCTGACCTGTAAGAGGGAGTCTCTCAAATTCCTCGCCCTCGTTTAGGGTGGTTTGTTTCCCATGGTATCTTTGCCAAGTACTTTCTAATTATGGAAAGCATGTTATTTTGCAGTCCTTTTGCAAGGCAGACATAATGAATATTTTTAAAATCCAGGGGAGAAAAAAAAAACACCCATACAAGCATCGATCGAAGAACTTCACATCTTTTGCTTTTGGAATAACGTAGCCACGAGCCTGGTGACTTTGGCATGTGCCATACCCACAGCAGCATCTCTCAGCTCCAGATTTATATGAGATTTATGTTCTGGGGAAGCCGACGGCCGGTTTCGCGGGGCCGGGAGCCCGCGGGTGCGGCGAGCCCGGCCGAGCAGGGCTCACCGGAAAGGTTCCCAGCGCTTTAGCTTTGAATGCAAAACCATCTGCAGGGAATCGGCTGCTTATCAGCACCGAGCAGAGCCGTCCCAGTGCTCTAATCCAAGGCTTTTATGAGTCACTTCTGACTGGCGAAGCCTGGAAAACTTGATTCATCGCCCTGCGTGGAGTACCGGGAGCAGGGACGCAGCCCGAGCCTGCCCTGCGTAGTGCGGGACTCCGTGTTGCTGCAGAGGAAGGACATGTGTTTATCACCTTAAACGTGCAGGACTGAGAATTTGAAATCAAAATGCTGTCATCCACCCCTGCCTTCTGCCAGCTGTTCTCTTAATTTAGGCTGGCCCACAGGCAGGATTGTTTTCCTGGCCAGCAGGAGTGGGGCGTCAGTTTTGTTACAAGAAATAAAATGTTTTTGAGTAAAGGGTCCAATTAAAGAAAGAAATGAAGGGTTTCTGTGCCTGAAAGAGCTGCAGGAAATGTGTGAAAACACACTCCTGAAAATTGGCTTCTTGTACGTCCCCTTAGTGCAGGTTTTCGGCAGTGACACGTGCTCCGAGGCTGTCGGGAAGCAGCGGCTGTGGGCAAGGTGAAGCTGTCAGTGCGGAGAGAAGCTCTCCGCTGATGCATAATTTAAAAATGTAACCTGAATTACTACGTTGACCTCTGCGGCGTTTGGCTGCAACCAGAGTGATCTGAGGAGTGATAGTGCGGAGCTGGAGCTTTCCTCCTGGCTCGGGCCTTGCTGCTGAGATTCAGTGACAGTTGGCAAGGCTCCCTTTTGGAACTGCACCTTAGATTACGGGTAATCTTCCCGGTAAGCGGAGTCTTGGAGTATCCTTCACTCATTTCAGTGCTGTAGAGCAGGCCCTCATTAAACCCACCTCTGAAACGTGTCCTCAGGCTGCTGCCATTAATAATTCACATTGCTCCTCAGCCACGCGATGATCAGAAGTGAAGGAGGCCCCGCTGCCCATTGAAGTCGTGCAGGAACCGTGAGGGACTTGGAATTCAAATTCCTCCAACTTGGAAGATCTAATTAGTGCAGGGGAGCGAGTGGCACCGTGGCTCTTCAGAAGAGCTGCACGAGCTTCACCACGGATCCTCGTGAGCGGCGGCACCTTCTTCCCGTGACAAACGACATCCTCCACGGCGTCTGAGATCAATGCTGGGGCCTGGGGTCACAACTAATTAGAGAGCACTACGCTGACGTGGTCTGCTGCCTTTCTTGGGTTTTAAATAGCCACCCATCAGAGCAGTGGTCATGCACAGTCTTTACTTGCTTTACTTGGATGCCTTTTTGCTTTAAAAATTTCTGTTTTATAGCTTGATGTTAGCCTTACTATAATAGGTGTTTTATAGCTTGATATTAGCCTTACTATAATAGAGTTTTGAGTATTGATGAAGGGGGGGAAAAAACCTGCTTCAAGCAGAGCTGGCTCCAGGTGGTGGCAGCAGTGGTGAAAGCATTGAGAATGCTTTCATGGCATGGCTCGTTCAATGGTTAAAGGACTCATCTCTCGGGAAAATTGGGAGATGATGCCACGTGTGACCCCTTTAAATGGATTCCAACACGGGAGGTGGTTGTAATGTTGGCTTGAGGCAGACAGGTGTAGAGTTGAGCTTGTCCCAAAGGCCAAGGGTGCGACCCGGGCTCCTGCTGTGGTACCTGAGACTAACACATCTAAGGGCCAAAGAGCCTTCCAGAGAAAGGGGCTGGTCTAATTCTGCTTTCTTCTTCTCCCTCTGGTCAGGTAGAAGCCTTTGAGGGGAGAAAAATAAAAAGGAAAGAGCAGGAAAAAGGCAAGAGCAGCCCCTGAAACGCTGCCGGGGAGGAGAGGCTGTTGCCACCTCCGTTCACCTGCCGTGTGCCAGCGATGATGGTTAACGTGCAGTGTGACGGTGACTCGGGTGTTGTAGCCAAGTTTCAAAGGGGTTGAGCAAAAGTCGGCAGCAGTCTCTTTTCAAAGATGCCGCACGGAAGGAAAGATCCTATTCCCATTAATTTTGGAGGTTGTATTCCCGTTAATTTTGGTAAGGTTCTCGTGGGAAATTGGAGGTTGAGGCTGAATGAGGTTCTAGTTTACTCAGTGCAATGTGGAGCTGCAGGCTCCAAAAAAGAGGACCAAAAAAGAGCTCCAAAAAGAGGGTGATACGAAATGCGGAGCAGACTTTTTATTCATGTGAGGCTCGTGAAGAGAAACCCACACTCTTCGTTAGCAGCTACGTGTCACTGCAAGCGGATGACTAACCTTTTAGTCACCAGTGCTTGGAAATGGAGGGTCATGTGGTTCAGGGCAAAGCTCAGCTCCTCCAAGGGTCTTTCCAAGCCCCAGTGTCCTTGATGGTTGACACTGGCAGGGCCTGGGCCAGGGTAATGCAGCTTAAACCACTGAGATGGTCTGGCACCAAGCTTAGACCGCTGAGAGCAAAATCATCAAGAGACTCGGGGAGTATTCAGGTTGGAAGGGACCTCTGGAGGACTCCAGTCTAACTTCAGAGCAGAGCCAACAAAGCTCAGGTGGCTCAGGCCTCGTCTGGTCCATGCTGGAGGATCTGCAAGGATGAAGTTTCACAACACCAGAGGCGCCTGTTCCAGTATTTGACTGCCCTCGTTGTAGGGGCGGGGGGGAAAATAGATTTCCTAATATCCCACTGGAATTTCCCTCAGTTCAGCCACCCGTCCGTTTCACTTTCCCCCTAATGCCAGCAAAAGCTACAGACGCGTTTTGATTTTTCTCAAAATATCCCTGTCCCTGGAGACTGATGGTTTTTCACATTCTTAATGTAGCTAAGGCCTGGATTTTTTTTTAAGTGAGACCAAACCCCGTGCTCCCCACTGGAAGAGCTAAATTTCCCAGGACCCGCAGGCCAGGACAGCAGTTTCTTGGCTGTGCCCTCTAGGGAAGGGTCTCGCGTCCCCCGGCGTTGCAGCGTGGCCTGTGCTGTGGGAGTGACCGCGGGGACCTCCGCGTTTTGGGGTGTCCCATGGTTTGATGTCCCACGTTTGGAGAGTGAACATCCCAAAACGTTCCCGTTCCGCGAGCTCCTTGCAAAGACGGACGCGACCGGCTGCTTCCTCCGCCCGGGGACCCTCTGCGGCCCTTCGGATTTGCACAGAGGATGATGGCAAGTGCAGCGGGGACGATGGGATTCTGGGGTGAGTTTCCAGCAGTTTGGGGAGCCTGCTGGATCCCGCTGTTCGCTGTGAACTATTTTACTGCAAAAAAGAGGAAAAAAAAAAAAAAAAAGCCATAATGGAGCATATGGCTTCCTGTCCTTTTTGCTGTGGCTTTGCATGTTAGGCTGCGCACCAAGTTTTTTCCAGCGCCTCTGATTGCTTTTCTTTCCGTTTTCCCCGGCCGTCGGGGACTCCGGCTAAGGACAGCTGTGCTGGGCCGGCTCTCCCCTCTGGAAGGGGAGGAGAGCTCCGCTCCCTGCCTTGTAAACCGCCCTCCCCGGGATGCTCCAGTAGGAGCTGGGCAGGAGGGAGGGAGTTCTGACTGCGCTGAAAATGCCATAAAAAAAAAAAAAAGAGGGGAAAAAAAGCAACTGACAGAAGAGAGAAGTTGTCCTCAGATTCCTGCTTTATGCCGCAGCTGGAGCTGAGTCTCTGAAAGTACTGGGAGAGCTGGAAGGAGGCAGAAATGAAGTTCAGAGCCGCGGTAAGACTTATTTGACTCCTGGTGTTTTCCCAGTTTTCAGAGGTGGATCTGGGGTAAGAGGAAGGAGCGAAGTTTTCACGGCTTCAGCAGGAAGTGGAGATGTTTGCGCTCGTTTTGCAGAGACCCTTTTAGCTGGAAAGTTACGTGAAAATGATTGAAATAGAGGGGAGAGAAAACTCAGGGGGATGTTTCGAGGTGGGAGCCAAGGTGGGAGCTGAGAAAGTGGGAAGAGTTGGGGACTGCGCTGGGGAAGAAGAAAGGGTGGAGCCTTTGCTTGGGCAGCAGCGTGTGAATGTGTCATCCTGGTGTGGGCACTGGGACTGTTTTTTCTGTGACTACCACCCTGGGGAACGGCAGGAAATACCTGCTTAAGGACTCACTGCCACTCTGCTCCCTCCAGGTCCATTTACTTTAGCCAGACTTTTGTGTGCCTTTTCCCAGCGGCCAGGAAGGCTGGGGCTGTGTCCAGCAGGGCAGGAGAACAACTGGGAGCTTAGAAAAATGAGGACGTGGTAAAAGCCTGAGAAGACAAGGATTATTATCCGAGAAGGAGACGAATAAGGGAGGAGGCAAAAGGCTACATGCAGAATATCCTACAGAGCCTGTGAGCTCCTGGATTTGTGCTGTCTTGTAAGAAGGGAGATACTCGGTTAAAATTTGTCTAATAGATGCAAGATTCTTTCTGTACAATGTGCACAAAGTTGGGGTTCAGTTTGGGACACAAGATTCATGGGCACTGGGAGTTGCTGAGGTTAGGAAGAAGGAGGCTTTACCTAGTAAAGTTAGCAAATTTAGCAAGAGAAGGACCGAAAACCTCACGTCCCCAGGTTCAGCAGTTCTCAGCTGTTGAAGAGTCAGTGTGGGCCAGAGCATCCCCTACCTGCTTAAGCTGGAGCTTGTGGCACTTGTTTTCTTCTGAAAAGTCAAATGTTGGCCTCCGTGGGGGAGAGAGCATTGGTCAAACGGGCCCAAGTGAAGGGGAAGGACAGGGCTTTGGGAGGAGCTGCTCATTCCTCCTTACAGCTGGGCACTGGCACCTGGAGCGCGTGTGCTCCGCAGGGCTGGCTCCGAGTTCCTCTGGCATGTTTTACATGTGATATATGCAACATGTGAGTGCAATAAGCAGTGGTGCTGGCCAGGGTGACGTGCGGGCGCGGGTGACACTGCAGCGTGGCCCGGAATCAGCAGCATCTTCTAACCAGCAGCCCAGCTTGCACCACCTGGCCAGGAACCGAATCGCCAGCTCCCTAAATATAGACGTTGAGTGCGTTTGCTCCTCCAGCCTTGTTGATCTTTCTGGTTTGCCCAGTTCATTTTGCTTACTGATATTTTATATTTAGCTTGTTGATTGAAACATCAACATCCCCTCTTAGCAGTAAACAGCTTTGCTGTCCTTTAAGTCACATCTTAAAACTATTTTTTTTTCTTTTTGCTGCTAACTGCCTATTCTGTTTTCCTAACTTAAAAAGCAAACACTGAAGTTAAGAAAATAAAATTAGTTCTAGGCATTGAACCAATAGTGTTATCTGCTTGCCATGTAAATCACTGTGGCCTTCCTGTGGTTTCTCATCTGTCGTTATTTGCATTTCTAACGTACCTGTGGCCTCCTTAGATAGGATTCCTACTGTTCTAAAAACTGTAAGTGTCAAAACCCATTGGTTAATATACTAAGAGAAATAATTAACTGCAGCATCATCCCCCTCCCACATTATTATTTTTCAAAAGATTAAAATTTTGTTTCTGCAGTTTTAACTTCTCATGACCCTACAGGTATTTAATAGGTACTTAAACTCCATGTGCAGTGTGATTACATTGCTTTGATTTGCTGGTCTGCATTGCATTTTGGGGAGGGAGATTAAATGATTTTGTAGCTTGAAAAGTAAGGCAGAATTTCAGTTTAGAGGTAGCTTGCTTCTAGGGACATAACAAATCTCTGTGAGGGCAAAATAAGCTTGTTTCCCCTAGGTATTATTCTGTGTTTTAAGGCATTCCAGTTTGTCTGTACTTAAGATATGGAAGCCTTCAAAATAAAGAGCTTAAAGGAATTAGTCAAGGGAGTGGCATTTCTCCTCATTCTATTTTTTGGAATAGTGTGTTCTGCAGTTAAATGCATTCAACATGTGTCTTAGGAGGGAAGTATCAGAGAGGCAGGACCAAGCTCTGAGCACGGGCAGGCGCTCCCTGGCTCCAGACATTCCTTTGCTGGCGATGTATTGCTCTAAAAGAAGCAAGAATTAAAAAAAAAAAAAAAGAGATTCTGCTATAAATGGTCCCTGAGTGGCAGCTGCTGACATGGTAACTTTTTTTGTGAGTTAAAGTTATTTCCTTTAGCTCTGATAGTCTTTGTCCTCAGGTTTGCATCTCCTTCAGGCTGAAAAGTCTAGTTCTCTGCTTCAAGACTGTACACACTTTTTGGGGAAATATTGTGCTGACTCTTCATGGAACTGACATAATTCAAAGCAAAACCAAACTGTTTTGTTATTTCATTTTTCATTAAAGCACAAGTGATATATGTGACATAAAACTACTTCTCTGAGCTCAGCTGGCCTCAGAAAAGGGCATGGTTCTTGGAAGAGGATTTTTACATGCAACGCGGAGCCGTCTCTTAAGAAGCCTCTTTCCAGCCCAGCTGACGGTGGTAACGTGGTGCTTGTCCCGTCCCACACGTGTGGCCTCGGGTGACTGTGCTTCCCTGGCAGGACATCACTGACGGGCAGCAAGTGCTTGACCAAGGTCCCTTCGCCCTGATCCATCTTATTTGTTTTCCTTATTGCTTTCTTAATGCCAAAGGAATTGAGAATTATTCCATTCTGCACCTCGGGAATTGAGGCTCTGGGCAGAAGAGCTGATTTCATCTCCTCCACTGTCCAACCCTTGCCATGTCCAAGCCCTTTCCCAGGCTGTAGAGCACAGTAGACCTTTTTCTTTTCTTTTCTTTTTTTTCTTTTTTTTTTTTTTCTTTCCTGCTACTTTAAAATTACCAGATATCCTGAAAAATGTCAGACAGCCCAGGAGACAAATGCATCCTAGCTGCCACCTCCCCACAAGAAGTTTGTTCTTCGTATGGGCTTGTTATTGTCTTCCAGAATCTAATCTGAATTTCCCTTCCCATTCCCGTTTGGTTCTTGCCTGTTTTTCCGTTCCCGGCTTTGTAACTATTTCTGAAACGCTCAGATCAATCATCTTCGACTCGATACCAAGATAAAGATGCCTGACTTCTCCTACAGCATCAGCTTCCTGCCCTGAGTTTCGTGCAAATCTCCTGGTCTTCTCAATAGCCGGTAGCTAATGAGCAATAATGTGGTGGCGAAGGGTGCGTTTTAGGTGGAGAAGCAGAAATCTCATCGATGTGGTGAGACTTCATCCCAAATGGGATGCTTGGAAAGCCTCCCCGCTCCGTATGAGCTGGGGTGGGAGCGCTGGGGGTGATTCTTGTGCATCCCTATGGATGCTCCGGGCGGAGCGAGGGCCGCTCGAGGTGTGGGGTGTTACTGGTGTCCTCGCCGAGGGCAGCGCTTGTGTCTGTGGTGGCGGTGACACCGGGTGACACCCGGGGAATGCTGCCGGGTTACTGGGGCACTGCCCGGCCTCTGACCAGCTTGTGGACAGAGCCGGCGTGGGAGGCTCTTCCCTGGCTCGCCGCAACCCTGAACTCCTCAGCTTTTGAGGTCCAAGCCCCCCTCCCTCTTCTTCCTTCCCAAAAGGACGTTTCCCCAGTGGGTTCACGCTGCCCACAGTGCTAAAGTGCTCAGAGGCCTTGAGTCTCCTCGGAGAGCTGTGTGGGATGTCA
>JAVCKT010003681.1:0-23320 GCA_032273925.1 Rhynchotus rufescens
TTTAATTTCTTTTTTCTTGAGGGGGAAAAAGGTAATGGAAGTAAAGCTTGCATAAAGATCCAAGCTATTTGACGGTAGTCAATTGATTCAATTGAAGGTTCTCAGAAAGGGCTACGTAAAAGGGAGAGTTAGTACTCTGAGCAATCTGTTTCATCAGTTTGTTATTCATTACAGATAAATATATCTCTATGCTCATTCTCAGTCTCTTACTGAAGAAAGGAAGTTTCGTTCTTTTCACTTTTCTATTGCTAGTCCTGTGTTGCCAGTGCAAGGCAATCCTGAATGCACTTTAATTGAAATCACCCATCCTCATGATGCCTACGCTTCTCCAGAAATGGCTGGATCTGAGCTATTCAAGTGAAGTACCCTGGGCTGAATATGTGCTAATGACACCTGGATTAGTGCTGCCACTTTTATTTTTCAGTCAGAAACACCAACAGAGATGGCTTTGAGGATCTCCATATAAAGTCTGTAGCTTTAGAAAACTAAAGCTACACAGAAGCTGGTCTAGTTTCTTTTTACAAAGTGGGAGAAACTAAACAGAAGCTATGATGAAAGACCTATAAAATGAGAACATAGACATTCTGAAAAGATGCATTGAGATATCCTCGAGATATCAAGGATACACTGTTGGACATGGGATCCTCTGATGTCCTAAGACAAAGTTTCAAAAATTAATCAAAAATGGTGAGAACTGAGGAGATCTCAGTCACCATGGGTGTCAGTGTGCCGTTGGGTAGCTGACTCTGTCATAGTTCTTGAACTTGTGCTTTCTGTAAAAGACAATGTAGAAAGAAGAAGGACTAGTCTTCCCACTGGTTATCCACCCTTCTGGGCATAGAGGGAATGCATTTCCCAGCGGCATCCTTTCCTTCTGCCCATTGGCCATCTGAACAAAGGCTGTTTAGCCCTCAAAATTGCTGCCTTGCTGCAATCTCATCACCGCCCTTTCCACAAGATCCTTTGCTGAGGAAATACAGGCAGAAGGAACAGCAAGACGTCCTTGTCTGCTTGGCAGCCAAGGGTCACAGGCCAGAACACGAGAGCAGACAGATCACGTACTGCTTTCTGCGTTAGAGCACCTATGTCTCCAAGGTACTCAGTCTGGGCTTCTCTTCCACAACATTAAACAACAGAGCTTTATTAAGATTTAGCAAGCAGTATACTGAGGAGCACATTTATTAAGGCTCACATTTTTAGGGAAGGAAGAAAATGAAAATGTGTGTGTGGGGGTGTGTGACAGAAGGGGAGAGAGAAACATTCAGAGGTCAACAGAGAACTCTTCCAGAAACAGAGCATCTAACAAAGCAGCTTTCCAAGAACACATAATCCTCTTCAATGACAATAATGAAAAAATCATACTTTATAATACAGGAAATGATGAATTATCTAATGGTATGAAAGTAGTATCATCTGACTGTCAAAATATGAAGTGATAATTACTGGGATCTGGACTTAGAAACTTTCAAGTCATGCTAGTTATGTATCCCTAAGTATTTTTATCTAGTGCTGTCCCAGGGGTCTCTTTACACGCTGCTTTCTCTGACAGAAAGGACTAGTAACGGGAATCAGAGAGCTCTCTCTCAAGTATCTGAAGGAAGAAAATTGTAACAAATTTTGTATTTAAAAATAAAAGCTTTATGAACATTATTCAATGCGGGTATTGACTAAGATAAATAATTTGTCACATCATATCAATGCTATCTTGTTGCTCAAATAAATCAGTTCTGAGTTTCATTATGTAACAAAATAAGCCTTTTTGTAAACTGTCAGCTGCAAAAGCCAAGAGGAGAGGCAAGTCAAAATAACAATCTTCTTGACATTCATAGGAAAATGAATTTGATAAAAAAATCTGGATTGTTTTCAAATCTAACTAGAAAAGGAAAATTATCTGGAAAAATAATTCATTATGATGTACTCTCAGGTAGAATCAACGTAAAGAAAATGATTAATCTTCCTGTAGCATTGGATATAAATCTACATTTTTGACACTCTTAATAAAAGCATTATACAAATGGATGAACCTCAAGAGTAAAGAAAGAAAGCTATTGAAAATATTCAAATGGGGCTTCTCTTCATGCAGATGCAAAATTTTTCACATGATTCTTGAATTCCTTTTTTTCATTCTGGTGATAGTCTACATCTCATATTTTATCTGAAGACTCAGCAGTCTTCAAGGCCAGAAGTGTACCTTGCTATCAGCTTGGAAGGACCAGATGTGCAGAGGGCACATTGAAGTCAGCATCTTCCAGACAACCTCCCTTATGCTTCAGGGCTGCATACTGCTAGAGCAAATACAGTCAATTTAAGGCATCTATAGAAGATGAAACCAAACGCTACAGAGGCTCCACAGCCTTCAATTCAAACAATCTCACTTAACCAACTAATTAAGAGACTGAATCACTTACAAGTAAGTATCTGGTCTGTCAAAACAACTCTAGTGATTGAGGTCCCCAGGTAGCCATAACAAAGCATTAGATGTCACTGAAGAATGGCTTCAAGTTAATAATCCAGTACCCTTTTCACCCTCAGCTGACACTGAAGAAACTCATGGGTCTCCAAGAGCTCAGTGTACCTGCATGCAGAATGGGGAGTTATCCACTATGGCCTACATTAGTTGTGGGGCTAGAATCAAAATAAGTAAAGTCTGCCACTGAGCTCAGCAAGTGGGGACTAGAAATCAGGGTGTGCCAAAATGATCCCTCTTCCCAGTTCCATTTGTGCATACAATTGAGTAGATAAAATCCAGACTCCAGAAGTCTCTACTGTCCAGCCTTGTCACTAGCTATGTTTTTTGACCTAATCATATTTTTTTTCACTTTTTTTTGGTGTAATTCTACATTAAGATGAGTTAAAAAGAGGGAAAAAGATGTAAAGCACAAAGTCTTTCACAGGCAGTGGTAAATCCCACAAAAAAACCCCAGTGGGTTACAGTATAAAAACATAGAAGGTTATTTTGTCCATGATGATGACCCCTTTGCCTGAGGAGTACTTCAGCTTATAATGGTCTGATCTACATTACTCCACTGAGAAATGAGGTACAGAAGTACTGCTACCACCCAGATGACAGGAATTGCATAAGGAAATCAGAAACTAAACAAATAAATGAAAAGCAAACAAACATCCCTTAAGTGGATAAGTAGGACATGCTGCTAGTGAGACAAAATACAATAAGGAAATTAACTTGGCTTAACTAATTCTGGCTGCAAATTGTCAAGTGTTCATAAGGGGGAGAAATAAGTAAACATTTTTAAACTGGTCCTTGGGACTAATGTTTATACATTTTACCTTAGAATGCCAGTGAAGACAAAAACAGGGTATAGCTGGATTAAGTAACAAGGAGGTTTAGAAATCCTGATGATGATGATGATGACGACGATGATGATGGAATGAAGATAGTGCATGAATGCATTCTTGAATAGAAAAGATGAGTAGTGGTAGCATCAAAAAGCTTCTGCTTTGCAGAGGCAGTCAGCATTTAATCCCATGTTAAGTAATTAATTCAGAAAAAAAAAGGCTATAGCCACCAAACCAGGAATTCTAAAAGCTGGAAATATTTAATACTGCTCTTCTAACTCTGATATGAGTATTCAGACAAAAGGCATCTGCATAAAGTGTCTCTTGGAGACCAAATTTACAGACACCAGATTCCAAACATGTAATAACCTACAAGGTAGGTACTACTATGCTTTACTGCTAATGCTCTTAAGTTTTGCTAATCTAGAATTTGACTTTTTTTATTAAGTAATTTTCATGCATATTCGTATTGCTAAAAATGTTTTATTTTGCTCAAAATGCTACCAGAATCAAATTAGCTAAGAGCCAATGCAGTTTAAATCAATAGTTAAAAGGACCATATGGAAGGCAACAAATTGCTGAAATCTTGTGCTAGTAATAACTCATATATTTTAGCAGTAGATATGGTCAGATATATGTAAGCTAAATTTCTCTCTGTAAAGCTGAAGCAAAATTCAAGAAAAGCCAAGAACTAGGAGGACATTTAACATCTTTGATCCTTAGGTGCCTCTCTGAGGTAAGATTTGATTGTCTCTTCTATAATTGCTTTAAAGACTGCAAAGTTTGTGTATCCCCCTTCCCTCCCCACATATTTATATGTGACCTCTAGTTTTGCAAAGGTCTTG
This sequence comes from Rhynchotus rufescens, assembly GCA_032273925.1. Lineage (NCBI taxonomy): Eukaryota > Metazoa > Chordata > Aves > Tinamiformes > Tinamidae > Rhynchotus > Rhynchotus rufescens. Next base: position 4,143 of record JAVCKT010003681.1, read on the forward strand.
AAGAATACCAAAAAGGTCACCATAAGCTCAGATTCAGATGAATACCATTTGGGTTCTAGATGGACTTTAGAAATGTAATGGAAATTATTTCAGATCTAAATTTTGGGTAATTAGGAATCAAGAACTTGAGATTCAACTTTATCTTTCCAAAACATAAATGTTATTTATGATCACATAGTCAAGACGAATGTCATGATGGAAAAATGAGCATGCATCAATAGTATTTCAACATTCACTAAAACTTATAATGGTTGATGTGGGATAAAACAAGAAATCAAAAAGAGACTTTGTGTAATCATTGTAAAAATAGTGTAATAAAAACCTTGCTCCTGAAATCTTCAATTGCTTCAATAATGTGTAGCAAGCGCATTTCTTTATACAAAAGCCCAACCACAACTAAGTTATCAACTTTACACAAAGTCAAATATCTGAAAGGGGATCTTTTAAAAAAAAAACTTTATTTGAGAAAGGAAGAGACTTATAACAGAAGTCAAAAAAAGGGAACATACAAACAGAATATATTTACAACACAAAACAAGAGATCACCTCTAAGGGTGTAAATTATAATAAATACAGTAGATTTAAAACATGAGACAATTATCAATTAGAAATGTGATTGTTTAAACCCAGTTTTCATTTTCACTGGTTCCAGGTAGTTTCTCTAATTTTATCCAAATTGATAAGAGTCTGAATTGAAGTCCAATAATGTACTGGGGTTTGTCACCTGAATGACATTATAAAAATATCTTTTTTCCTTTGTGAATACATGTCTTTGATGCAATATTGTACAAAAGTCTTCCCATTTGCAAGTTTCTCCCAAAATAAAATGTATCTGAAAAGATGCACTATCCCTTTTTGACAAAGTTGAAGTTAGGTGTCTAAAAAAAAGTTGTTATATAGAATGGGAAAAATATCTAATTTCATCGCTATATATGTTTCACTCTTTTCAAAGAGAAGTGATTTTTCAATTTAAGATGTTGAAAGATTATTATTAAAATATGAAGCACACATAAAAAACACCTGCACTTTGTCAATTAGTAAATCTTTCCTATAAAAGATGATCTAATGTTTCAGGAAGCCTTTCATTTTATAGTGACTATTTAGTCATTTAATTTGTTTGGAGGTCTTTTTAATAAAAAGGATAATGTATCTTTAGAAGCTGTAACATTTTATGAGAGATTTAATAATATTAGAGCAAAATGTAAACAACACATGCTAATAACATATATTAGAACAATTTCTACATTTGGCAAAACAGCTATCTCTTTTGAAACAGGATACTGCACCTTAAAATACCTCAGCTTTAGAAATATAAATATTTTTAATAGAAAAAAAACTGACAGGGATTCCAGGTCAGTTTGGGATTATCCATATTAAAAGGGGCCTTAATACAATGAATCTTTAACTAGCTTAACAAAAGTAAACCTATAAAACAAGGTAAACATATCAAAAGGGAATATGAAGGAAATGTTTCACTGGAAAGCTTCCTTAACAATTTCCCTACTCGCTTTGTTATTTTCTTTGACAATAAATCAATTCATAGAGTGCCTTTAAAAACAGAGAGAACACCGGCCCGTTCCCCCGCCTTACATTCCTCAGCACATGAATCACTTGGGCTTCCTGTTTCCATAAGGCATTTCCTGCTCCCCCTCGCAGAATCACTTTTCTGCAGGAGAACAGCAGGGACCTGACAAAGCAGCGACTTAAATAAACAGGCCCTTCCACTGCAGCCAGCATCGCTCGCTCCCATTTTCCAGCGACTAAGAGGAGGGACCCCAGCTCTCGGAAAATGCCCCGGCCCAAAGCGCTTTGCTTTCCAGCAGTGCTAAAGTTCTCTACAGGGGGCTGCATTTTCCTTTTGCCAAGATGGCATTTTACACAAAGTCACTGTTTTAGAATGTGTCCGTGAGACCAAGCAGTAAAGGTTATGCGAGATCGCGTGCTTAATCTTTATTTGAAAAAATAAACACGTGATTGGATATCGGATAGCAATAATAGGTCTGTGCTTTTCCTGCAAAATCATCCAGTATCTGACTGGAACCTAATGCTGCATTTTGCTTCTCGCCTGTATTTGCATCTGCTTCATTTGAGGATGTCTCTGTGGACAGTATCATCAAATAAGACAGAGTCAAAAATAAAAGGAGCAGTGCAAAAAAGAAAACAATGCAAATTTTAAACAGTGCCTTGCTTTGCATCTTTACATCCACCTTGTAACTCTCGTCTTCTCTAACTTACACTTTATACACAAGCCCAGAACCACCAGGATAGCAGTCAGTACCTGTCTACCGGGGAGAAGATACCCTATTCTTAACAGTGTTCAAGACTACAGTATGGTACATTATATACAGATAAATGAAAGCAAAAGTCAGAGGATTCAAAATCAGAGAACAAGACTGTTTCACCAATCAGGTCTGGAAATTAGTTCCAGCAAGTGCTGATCTCAACAAGCTAGGCGATACAAGCGCCGTTTCACTAGAACTAAGCAAATGCCATGACAATTCTGGCCTAATACATATTCTAATTATTATGCAAAGCCTTAGGTAGAATAACTGACTGCAACAGGTATTTCTCTCAACTAATGGCCTTAAGGAAGAGCATCACTATGGTTATAAGTGTGCATACAACACCTCTGCCGTTGTTAAATTCCTCGAACGATAAACTGGGATTTGCTAGTTCAGTGAATCAAAGCACAATTGCTTACCAAAGCCTAGAACACGCATGTGACGTTCAGATAATAACCTTAATGACAAATCCTGGAGCTAAATCTTTGCCTATTACCTGTTGCATAAAAGCAGCTTGCTCCCCAGATTCCATTTGCTGGGTCTGAGTGTCCTCATCACTGTCGGGCGGCTCCTCTTTGACTTTCACAGCCCCCACCTGCTGTCCTATTCTGTCATCCGCACCAGCACTGCTGCTCTCAGCCCTACTGCTGGCACCGCTAGCGGGAGCTCCTTCCTCCTGCATCGAGGGGTCTCCGGGCAGCTCTTCTTCGGCTTCCTCCAGGTGACTGCCAGGCTGCTTTAGCTGCTCGATGGACTTGGAGAGCATCTGGAAGGAGGAGGAGGAGGGCAACGGTTACTCTCTTTGCAGACGGCAAACACTGAGAATTGCTAGATTTGCACTGATAAAAATCAAGCATCCACAATAAAACCAGAGAGCTGTGCCCCTCTAACAAACTAACGTGTAGGAAAGAAAAGAAACACAGGTCATAAGCAAAATGTCACTTGTTAGCCTGCAGTGGAAAATAGCATAATATATAAAGAATGCTACATAATAATATTGCACATATAATATTGCAATAATAAGAAAGAAAAATGAAAACTCATTGCACATCAATCACAATGAATAAGACAGTTAAAATTTCGCTATAAAGAAAGTAGCAAAAAGTCATTTGCATCACCATGGTCAAATACACCTAGAAAGGAAAAAGCATCTTTTATCATTATACTTGCATTACCCCTTTTTCCCCCCCTCCTGTCCATCCCCCACAGCTAAAAAGTCTTTCAAACTTGAGATATATACTGGGTTAGTGGATAGTCTGAGTAAAGGTTTTTTGACACGAAATATGGGGGTTGCAGTTCTTTGCTTTAATCTGCTTGCTAAAGCATATGGAAAAAGCTGCCGCAGTGTGGGGCAGATTTGTCATGTGAACCAAAAACTGGAGCCTGTAGCTCAATTCAGAAACTCTCAGAAAGCCAGCAACACGAGCTGAAAGATCCATCTACAGGCTTCAGTGACAGAAACCCTTCATTCTGGAGGCAAAAGGAGCAAAATGGCTTAGTTAAAAAAATCCTTTTCTATTTCTCTAGTAACTGGCAAATCAAAACACATTTCCTTCATGGTGCAGGTGGCACTGCTCTAAGCTGAGGAATACTTCCTAGTGCAACTAATGCAAAGTGTCTCCTCTTAATAAGTAGAGTCTGGAAAACTTCTCACATCAAACCCATAAATCTTTTCCAGTTGTTTCTCAGGGGCTGGTGCTGACCAAGAAGGCACTGAAGCGAGCTGCGTGTGTTCACATTGGGCACACGGATTTCTGTCGCTTACTCAAACATCTGGGGGTGATCCTTCCTCATGCCTCAAGCAGGGAAAAGAATAAAAAAAAAAAAAAAAAAAAAGGAAAGAGTCTGGCTGGCTGCTTGGCTGGCAAGAAAACACAAGCTGAAACATCTGTGTGACAGATAATCATCCACAGCTACAAGAGTCACTGATGCTGATCCATCTGTAAAACGTTCCATATGCCAGTGACTTGACATCAGGTGGGTTGTTCTGGTAGGAGAGCCAAGAGAAAATGGGTGCATGTCCACAGCTAAGACACATATTTAGCTCATTACTGTTCTCTTTTTTTTTTTTTTTTCCATGCTTTTTCACTTTTATGGCAGCCTCTCTCTCCCTGATGCTGAGATATGGCACAGATCTTCAGCACTGCTGAGCTTTATGATTCAGCACTTTATGTCCTATGGTATTTAACCTATACATAGTACAGCTTTGGATGCTTTTTGCACGTAATCAGAGGCATGACACAAGGATGTGAGGTATAGGGAGACTACAGTGTCATTTTGATTTGCAGTGGTCTGCTCCCATACCAGGGAAGTCAGGAGGAGATGTATTCCAGACTTCAGTGACTGCAGGAGCTAAGAAAATTAAACTTTGTAAAGCTCTGTTAAATTAAAATGTGTATATATTTTCAGAATAGATTTCACAAGCTGCATAAATGTCGTAATATTTTATGCAGAATTTTATTAAAAAAAAAATTGTTTACATTGGGTCCTGATGGTAAAATGGAGAATAAAGCCAAAACTCAGCTACAAGTTGCTGAACTTCAAGGAGTTCAGAGGGAGGTGGAGAAGGAAAGGGGCTATGAGGAAGTACAGTCATTTCCTCTCATATGACAAACATGAAAAAAAAGAGGCTGAGGGCAAGGGAGAAGCCAAAACCACTAAAATCAGCCCGGATGGCCAGACTGCTAAGGCACATTGTCCCATTTCTCCATATGAGCAGTACACTTCAAACACTGCTTAAGTCCTTTCACGATGCATTTAGATGCTTCTGCTTAAGCTAAATATTTAAATCCTTCCCTTTAAATTTCAACTTACCAGAAATATCTATTTTTGGAGGAATCTATCTTAGTTAAATAGAGGTCTGTCTTCTGTTTTTAATATACAGTTTTGACTATGAGAAGGTGATTGCTTAATCTGAGTTCTATTCATTGTACATTTTAAATTAATAATAATAATAGTGTTTTATCCAATGAATTCATATAGAACTGTACAGATTGAACTTCTCAAGCCAGCACATCACATATTACTTTTATGGCTATTTCAAATAAAGGAGTCACCCAAAAAATAACTTCATGCTAATGTAGCCTTTATTTTTTCTCTTTTCATTTTCAGGAAATTAAACTGTAAGGGATGTGCCAAAGTAAACAGTGGCAGCAGGAGAGGAAGCATTTACGGAAGTCAGCTCTATTGTATAGCTGTAAGAGTCTCACCAAAAAAAGACATCAAAGACAATCTAACCTGTTTGATTGTACAGAAAAATGGATTGGGTATAAATAATCTAGATACTGCAACAAACCTTTTTATAATTTTTTTCAGTTGCAGCCATTATCTTTGTGTCCCCTGTGTAATGACAAGCTCTTGTAAAACATGTAATTTCTAAACATGTATTTTCTTTACAGAGAGACAAAGGACAGAGAATATTCCTGCAAGAGCTACAACATATTTCTTTCCCTTGAAGACTGTTGATTTTAAATCCACAGCTGTTGTTTCAAAGAACTGGTTTACAGAACACACTTTTTCTCCTTCTTTCCTATGGCTACTACTTTGCTTTTACTAGCCCTGTATACTGTTAGCTGGACTGAATCATCGTGACACCTGCTCACTGCTTTCTCAGTTACCCATACACTACAACAGTTCTCAGGGGTTTATCTTCCATTTTTTTTCATGTAGTTTACATATTAGTTCTCAATAAAGGAGAAAATGCATTGGCTTTTTTTTTTTTCAGATTCCAAGCTATTTTTGCTATTGGTATAGTTTAGACCCCTCCTTTCCCTCCAAATAAAAACACTATTTGAAATATTTGAAAGAAGAAATATCCATCTCACTACCTCTCACCTTCAGAAGATGCTAGTCAGAAAGATTCAGCTGGAAAGCTATAACTTCCCTTGTGACACCTTTAATGAAATTATGGCCATTTACTCCAAGTGAAGCCTGGATACAGTCTTTGATATTACAATAGAAAGCAATCAGAGCAATATGATTAATCTGGCATTGTTTCTGTTTCAATATTCCTATTGACAATAAATATCTTCCTGTTTTGTTTTTGTTTTGTTTCTTTTTTTTTGTTTTGTTTTTCTCATCAATAAATCACTAGAATTAATAAATACTGGACAATCAGCATTATCATCCAAAGCAGAAATGAATTTTCTATACATTTTTGTCATTTATTTTTTCACCTCACAGCCTTACTCAATCACACCTTCCCTATAAAAAGATACTCTAAAGTTGAATAAAACTGAAATTCAGGTACTCTTTATAAGTCTCCAAAGCTGTATTTTCATACACATTGCAAACTGCCTCATTATTTTAACTCTTTTTACTCCACTACAAAAAAAGAGATTTTACCACGGAAAAATATTTGCGAACACCTAAAGCCTTATAAATATTTATTGTAAGAACACACGTAGTGTTCTCATAATTGACTAAATGAAACTGTGGTCCCAGTGAAGCCAGTGCTAGCTTGTCATTTGCTTCAGTAGAGGCAGGATTTTACTCATCATACGCATAGATAAAAATAACCTTTAAAGGCAGAGGTCTCCACTCATTTATTGCTCACATTATTAATTCTGAGATTTTCTTGAACAGAGACTCTGGCCAGTGGCTTTGCACTTCCATTAGTTATATCAAAAATCTTTTTTTTTTTTTTTTGTTTCCTTTGTAAGTGGCAAGGTCTATGTTTTTCAGATGCAGACATACACCCATAACATCAAGATCTTAATTTTTATTTATGGTAGCCGCAGTCTTTTGAGGACCTGATTGCAATGATTTAAACTGGGGGTTTCAGTCTCTTTATTGAGCAGAAGTCCAACAATAGTGATCAAAGGGCCTTATTGAGAAATAAGCTGTCATTTGAACAGAAGTGTATTAAAGCTGACAACAGCAAAGCCGATCTTCCTAAGGACAAGTGGAGTTCAGGTTACCGCACACTCGTTGTTATTTTTCCCCCAGAAAGCTGGGACAAGGGTTTCTACCTACTTCGGGATGAGATGTCAACATTTGCATTTAAGCTAGAATATTTTCAGAAGGTCACTCTACTAAGCATAAATGTCAGACCTCAGCGGAGGTGTTTACAGTTTCCCACATCAAAAACCCAGCATCTGACAGCTGATCAGAAATAATCCATAGGGGAACTTCTCTTTGTTGGAAAGGACAGACACACACTTCTTGGCACTGATATATTTTCAGAATGAAAATGATTTATCCAAATGATGAATTTTTCACCTCTGATCTGTTAGATTTTTTCTTGTTTCCACCCTTACAGCAGCTCTAGCTTGCTCCTGAAATATAGTCTTTTACCAAACATAATTGCTTAAATATAAGATACATATATAAGGCTGAGAGATTGAGGAAAAACTGTTGCTCGCTCTCTCCTTCTGTTGTCACAGGAAGATTTTACCCACATTTCCAGAATCTTCCAGATCTTCCAGAAAAAGATGTAACCAAAAAGACATTTCAATGTGTTCTGACATATGCCATATAATCTTAGTCCATGGTGAAATATACTGAGGTCTTAAATGCTTAACTCCTAAACGTCAAGAAGTAAAAAAAAAAACACCAAAAAACAGAACAAGAAAGAAGAGAAACTGAAAATATTGACTTGTTGACTTGTTCTACACTCTTGATCAACTGGTCTTGTCAGCTTAAAATTGTTCTTGTTAACAGTAAAAACTTTTAAGAGAATGTTTGAGTACTTTTTACTAAACAAAGCATTCTTCTCATGACCAAAAAGGATGGAATTATACATTTTTTTGCAGACTTCATCATCTGCAGAAGAGCAAAAGGCAGAACAACAGAAAATAAGAAATGCAAACATCTCCGTCAATGTAAGCACAGACTTTTCCTAAGAAGTGAGAAGATGGCGGGTTATTTTGCTCCCTGGTCTAAAACACCTCTTGTTTTCCAGGCTGATGGCAGTCTTTTTAGTTGCTTATCCAGTCTAGCTCTTGGGAGGTTCAATATATTCCTAGTTAAACTAAAATGAAGCCACATAATCTCTTTGTATGATTCATATTTGATTTATTTGACTCAAGTTTAATTCTAGTGTTCAGGACAAATGTACCTATCTGTCACATCAGATACCCCTGAATGTTATGGTAAAATTTAAGTTAATCAGCATATGATCTAACAAAAACATGTAAATTTGGTTCATTCCCTTGTGAGGAATGCTTGATCCAAAACCAAACACTTTGCAGTGAATCCTGCAAAAGAGCACAAGGACTCAATACCTCACTACTAAAAATTATTTTCTCTTCAGACAGTTGAGGGCAGGTGAAATGTTTTCAAAACCTGAGGCTACAAGATGAGCATATGCCATCTTGATTAAACATATGGAATGCATACTCAAAGAAAAGCCAACTGGAGTCCTAGTTGAGTAATCAAAACACCCAAGCTGAGAGGGGTTAACATGCGAGGATCAGTCCTGAACTTTGAAGTTTTCTGGACTTCATTTTTCCTAATTAAGACAAGATTTAATAACCAAACCACTGTACAAACTATGTACTTAAACTCTAGGTTTGTTTCTAATTTTGTTGGGAATTCCTGGTAGATTCCAAAGAATCAGAACCCCACGGGAAGTTCAGCCAGTAAGGTGGACTGATTTTTTTTTTTTTCATTTTCTTATCAGTACTGGGGATAAATGGCCACTTTTCAGCTTTTTGTTCTTTGTCATTGACTCTAATATATCATTATGAACCAATCCAAATACAGATTAATATATCCTTAAAATGTTCTAGAATCTCTGACAAACAACTTCTGGAAGGTTTTAGTAAGTGCAGAAGAAAGCTCTTTAGATAAAAGCATTTGATTACTTGCATATCTACATTTCAGAGCAGGGAATACAATCGCATTTCTTCTAGAAGCACTGGCTACTTTTTTTTATATATATATATATATATATATATGTATAGGTATTGCTATTATTTATTAGTGGATGGTCCTTTCATTTTTCTTTCCACCAGAATAAGGTATTACTCCACATGGAAACAGAGGTCAAATTCAATTCCATCTGATGATAGAAAAAGCACATTGCTTCTCTTTCTCATTTTTTGTTACTTAGTTTTATATTGCCATGTAGTTAATGAACATTAATGTTGTTAAAAAACTTAAAGAGAAATAATTATTTTAATAAAAGTTTATCATTTTTTTCAACTGATCAATGAAAAAGGAAAAATGTAATCAGCTGCTTGGCTTCTAATTAGTTACATACATATTCCACAGACTATTATGTAATGAGTACACAACATATGACGTGAAGTCATACGGATGGAATGCTTTCTGAACTGGAAATGGCAAATAAAAAAGTCGAATAGCAATTCAGCAATCTTTATGGCATCAATCACCTATTCAACAGGAAACTACAATTTAAAGCTATAATACCATTTGATCCCTATTTCACTCATTTATATTTTCAAGGATGTCAACAACCACACATTTATTTTATTTTTCAGAAAGCTGAAAATGAATATCACTACAAAGGCACATAAAGTATGCATAAATGAGGCACAATAACCTGTCCATTGTGAGCCACCTCATGGCACCAGTAGTCTGCTTCTTCACAACCTTTAAATTCAAATTAAGTCTTTAAAGTCTTTAAATTAAGTCTTTAAATTTAGAGGAACGTTCTTACTTCACAACTCACCTTATTCAGGTGGATCTGTTGCTGGTACTGTTTCTGCTTCTCCAGGAACTGTTGATGCTGCTGCTGGATAACCAGCTGGGCCAAAGTACTCTGAGGAAGAGGAGCTGACTGGGTTCGATTCAGTGGCCTGTGACGAGGCAGTTTGTGTGCCCCTCTGATGCCAGGTGAGACTCTTTCCTTCGCCGCTAAAGGAGACTGAGGATGAAGAGGAACTGCTCCTGCAAAACAGTGACATTTCACTCCAGTGTGAAGAGCAATAACCTAATAGACCTAATGTCAGAGAAATCTCTCAGTAAGAAGCAGTGACCCACACTACAGAAGTCTGCATCAGCACTGATGCAGTGGACCATGCATAGCCATAGTGGACATGCCTGGCCATACTGGGCTCAAGTGTTCAAGAGCTGAAAATGAATGTGATGAAGCAAATGTTTTCTCTTTTCTGTAATCATTGAATTCTTTCATGCTAACAGAGTGTACATGAATACTAAAGTTGGTAAGCAGAACAAAGACACCACACTTCTTTCTCCCACCCTTCTGCTTCTTCCAGCAAGAAGTCAAGTTCTGGTCAAGTTTCGTAGAATCTGGATTACCATGTTCAATTTAATATAAGTAAAATGTATGTAAAATATAAATAAAATTATAACACTGAAAAATAATACTGTATTGAAGCCATGATCATTACCAGTAACAAGAAGCTTCTGCTGTCTCATTTGTTCTTTCAGTAACAGATGTTGCAAGAGAGCTTGGTGGCTGCTATTTGGCTTTCCCTCCAAAGCAACGTGAGGATGAGCTGAGGCTGGAGCAATGTTCCCTCCGTACTGTCCAGCCAAGGTCACTCCTTGTCTGAGAGCCTGAGTCTCTCCCTTCTGCTTTTCTTTGAATGATGATGAAGCCTGTCAGAAAAACAGTTGCATTGGTAAATGCTTCCCATAGATCTAGTCTTTTATAACTCCCCAGAAATGGTCTGATGCCATACTTTCAAACACACACACACACACACACACACACAAACACACACACACACACATATATATATATATAAAAATGTTAAAATTTCTGCCTTATGCTTTGCCTGGGACACAAAAAGGGAGGAGGAACATTCCACTTCAATTTAACACTATGAGAAATTGAGTAATGAAATCATTCAAAAAAAAAAAATCAGTAATAAAAGCCAAAGCAGAAGGAACTACTGATCAGAACATTATTAATGAAATAATAAGACTGAGACCTATCCTTAAAATCCTGAAAGATCTTTCCACAATCTCCTGTGCAGGAAAAGAAAGGATCAGAGGAAACAGTTCATATTGAGGTTGGATTATGCAGGTTTTTTTTTTTTTTTTTAACATAATTTTCCATCAGACTGCAAGTTAATCAGTAAAACAAAACAACTACCTGTATTTATGGTAAGCTATTACTTTTCCTGGAGCATTCCCTGACTCCCTGGAGGACAGCACAGACGCAAGTTATCCCCTTTGCAAAGTAAATTTTTTATAGTTAAATTCTGGTCTACTGAATCATCAAGAACTGTGTGTGGCACTTTAAAGAGTCCTTATAAATGGCTTCGTTATTGATTGGAGGCATAATTCTGGAAAGCTTTGGTCTAACATAAAAATATGTTGAGACGTGCAGGTTACCAGCAATGGAATGGCATGGAAAAAGAAAAAAAGTCTGCATTCCACATATTCTGATGGAGCAAACTAGGCTTTCTAATTCACATTTTGGGGCATACGCTTACTTCACACTCTGCCATCACCCTTCCCTGAAAAACAAATGCCAAAGTAAGCTTTACAATTTACAGCTACTTATTTTAGCAACAGAAATAAACATTAGTTACATAAATCAATCCCTTTGTTTTTTCAAATGCCAAAAGTAATATCTGGTGCTAGCTGACCACATCAAAAGCTCTTATGATTTGAGTGAGAAAATTAAAGATATTTTCATTTATTTTGTTTACGTTATAAAATTTCTTTGAACCTAGTCATATGTTTTTTGAATTAGCTAGGAAAGTTTTGATGATATGGTTTGGAAAAGCAAGCATTACTTTTCATAATCAGTTCAGTTTTTCCATCCCTTAAAAACAATAATTTGCTTATAAATATCATGAAAGGCTTCTAGTGAACTGATTTAGAGTTTACACAGTTTTCCTCATAAAGGTCACTATCTGATTTTAAAAGTCTGGACTGCAGCAATGTATTACTGGTGAAAACATTGCATGTACTAAAAAAGCCATAAAATGACATGAAATTTGAACTATATTTAGCATTGGAATTAAGTAGAACTTATTACAAACTGTAGTAAGCTGTATTTTTTTGTATACTGGAAGGTTTTATTTACACAGCCAGAATATCTATAGAAGTTATTATAGAGGTTATTCATATTCTATGAAATCTAGACTGCTAAAATTTCTTTACAAATCATACATCAGTGTGCAGACCCATCATATACTTTATACCAATATTTTTATCTCTCTTTTTTGGAAAGGGCAGAATTTTGACTAGTGACAACATCTACAATTGTTTCACAGGGCCCCAGATTTCGCTTCTGTGTTACTGTGACTTTGTCTAGATTTAAAGATACTTATCCATGCCCAGGAATCTGGGAATAGCTGATACTTCCTCCACCATGCTCCATACCAGCCTAAATCGCTGCTGGAACCTCATTGTAAAAATAGTCACAAGTTTTGCACTTTACCAGGTACAACTGCTCATTTATTCAAAATCATTTACTATAAAATTTCAAATTATACCATTTCCTCATATGCTCTACATGACCATGTCTGAAATCAGGTATCTGATCTGCGGATATAAATACAATGCACCTGGTCTGTACTTAGCTAAGCTCCGTGCTGGTATTTGTTTATTTGTTATTAAGAAGGATTATTGTTTCAAGTCTGGAATGGTTTACATTCCCAAAAGCTGAAGAGGAAAAAAAAAAAAGAGAGAGAGAGAGAGAGAGAGAGAATAGGCAGAAAATAGGCTCCCTGGAAGACAGGAATGCTTTAAACTTGCTCTACTTACACTGATGTGGGATTGTACTGCTGGAAGTCCCAAGGTAATGTTGGGCAGAGAAGGCGATGTATACAGACTCAACAAGTTCACTGATTCTTCTTGTATCAAAAGACGTTGCTGTGAAACCAGATGCTGGAATAAAGGGGGAAAACAGTATAATCTCCAAGCATTTAATCTTGGTTACTTCATCCTGGTTATCCTGCTACGTTGAAAGCCTGTTATGCATCACACATTGGTTTGTGTCCCATTGGGGTTCTAGATAAGAAAAAGCACTGTCCCTCTAAAACAGTTATTAATATTTCCTGTCTTAAGAAAACAACTGGTATTTTTTGGCATTGCGCTTTAGTTAGTAAGTCAAATTTCTATGCAAAACCAAAACCTTGTGGATGCCTAGACCATTTCTCTCATCACCCACTCTTTCCCTTCTGAAAGTTCATTAGGAATTTAGACATTCTTTTAAGGACTGTAAGGTATTTATCTGTAAAGTACTGTAAAGCACAGTTTGCCTTTTGGAGCAATGGAGATTCATCCCCTAAGGTATATGAGGCTATATACATAGACAAATCAAAAATGTCACTGAATGAGAATGTACTAGATCTTTAATACCAGGGCTATTAAAATTTTTATTATAATAGGGTGAGAATCACCTCACAAATAGACTACGTATTTTCTAATTCTGATTGTGATAAGAGGAATTTCAGTCACATTATTTAGGTCTACATATGTGGGAATTTAAGGGGCCAGCTAAGGTAGGATTGTCACACCTTCCATTTAAAACAAATACACATTGTCTAAATATGTATATATAGAAATAGCATCCCATGATTCTCTAATGGTGGGATACTCCTGCACAGCTTTCCAAATGCAGTTCAACAAAAAATCTTTAACACTTGTTTGAAAACCTTATGAGGATTTTCAAGGACATGGAGTTTCCAATATATTTTAAATCACTGTCAAGCAAAAACTGACATTAAACAAAGATCACCCATTGCCTTCCCAATTTAGTTTCACTGGGAAGAAACATAAAAAGTTACATTACCACAACAGGAATCTTTTTGAAGCCTTTGCCTCTCTGCTTTAACAGTCATGTTTTTCAACATGTGGTCTAGTATAGTTGCTTGAATTACACTTTCTGTTTAACTCTTGCTTCCCCCCTAGAACTTTAACACAATAAGAGCTACAAAGGTCTTATTAGACTTAGGAACTCTGGCATGATATGGTCCCCAAGGGACCAACATCCTTGAAAAAGAATACCCTGTGTAACAGTATGACACAGTGACTGCTTTCTTCCCAAACAAAAAGCATATGGGACTCCAATAATAGACCACCTCCAAGAGGGATACTGCACACTCGGGCTTTGACTAAAGTAAATATAATAACTTGTCAAGCATGTTGTGGGGAGCTGTAGATTTTCCCCTGGACAAACCTGGAATATCAATTAACTCTGTAAAATACTTTGGGCTAATACAATGCAACTTCAGACCATCAATGAAAAGTGGTTAAGCACAAAAACACAGGATGTTATTCCAAAACATAACCTTCCTCATACAGTTTGTTTGGAGATACGACCTAACACTGAGACAATAACAGTAGAAGTCTATCTCGGTAATTTTCTCTTGGTACCTAGGGAATGTCAACACGTAGGATACGAAACAAAGAAGCTTCACTTGTATATTACTTTAATTCCTGGCTAACAGTGCTTTCTCTTGATAACATCCCTCTTCAATGATTATTAAACCAAACATGTCCAGACTATGGAGATATTAGTGAGAGAGCCTACAAAAATTTTACTGAAAAAGGATGCTGTGGCAGCTGCAATGCACCTTCTAGAATATCATCACATTGGTACTGACTGCTATATCTACACAGAGCTGCTCCAAAAATTCTAGGTTCCTTTTTGTTTCTTAATATGCCACTGTTACCTTCCAAGATTTGAATCAGCAAGTGAGCCAGCTTTAGGATGTAGAGAAGCAGAAGAACTCATTTCCACAACATTAAGGCCAAGCATGATTGCTACAAGAAGCCAAATCAATTGTTATGTAGCATGAAAGCTTAGTGTTAAAAATAGGAACTTATTAATTAGAGTATGTACATCTTAATTGGTCATTTTTGTTTTAGTAAATAAATGATTTTGAAAATCAGTATTTACACAAATGCCAGATCTAATCCTGTCTCTGAAAGAGTTCAGGAGTCTACCTGCATGGATTAGTGTCCAAAGCATATTGATATACAACTTCATGTCCCCAGCTGCAGCTTTACTTTTACACTACTGATAAAACCCTGAGACAGTGGCACAGATTTACGATGTCAGTAGTGTCACTGGCAGCCCAATGGCTATGCCATGGTCCTTCTCCACGAACAGCTGATGATCTAGATTGGCAAATAAAGACAACTGCCCTCCAAATACTTACTCTCTAGGTTCAAGGATCCTGATTTCTGTTGCTTAAAATATCCTGGCAGTATAGTTATTTCCTTTCTTAAGATAGAAATACAGCAGTGGTAATGCACTGCTATATTTAGTTATTATACATCTGTTTTGCTACCTGGGCTGTCTGAGAAGTGGGAACAAATATTTCACACATCCATGTTACACATAAAGTGAGGAAGAGGAAGTGGTTTGCCTCTAATACTTCAAAAATGTGGAGCAACAGTAAGGTTGTCACAGCTTTGAATATTCTCATTTCATTCAGTCATTTCTTAAAGGTTTTTCTTTTGTGTCTAGAGTTAAAAAATGAGGCAGAATCTTTGAACATTGCTACTATCCCTTTGCAAAGAGCACCTCACAGAGTATTAGAAATGTAGGGTAACATAAAGCACATAAAGCAATATGTGTCTATCTGCCTTGTGTGTCATTCATGCCTCCTGCATAATCATCAGGCAATATTCTAGGAAATGCTGCTCTCCATAGTGCAAGTGAAAGAGGAAGAACATGACCTGAAGCCCACTCACACCAGATGGAAACTCTCCTTTGCTTTCAATGGCTTTAGACCAGGCTGGGTACATCTAACATTAATCATTTTGCATGACCTAGGCAGGTTGTCCTCTGAACTCAAGGGACACGCTGTGCAGGGGCTCAAACCTGCTTGCATTTCTCATGCAAGAAAGATTTAGCCCCTGCACAGCAGGTGACCTGAAAGTGCATGGCACACTACCCGAGACAAATAGCTGCGGCGGTGAACCTTGATGCTGCTGGAGACAACCGGGCCTAATAAAAACAGTATTTTATTTATAAGGCACAATTAAAACCTTGCATAAACCTTTCAAGTTTCATATAATGAGACCAGTGTTCTAACAAAGCATACACTGAAAGTAATAGTAAGGAAACTGTGACAGTAAAGTATTATCTGCAAAAATGCAGCATTTGCAGTGCACCATCATTTAAAACAATGTAAATGTCAGCACACCAGACTGTCTGCTCCGCTGAGTAAACCACTTTAAAGTCTAGGTATTCAAATGGATATGGCAAAATACTTTAAAAATCCGTTTCATTACTGATAATGCCCTAATTCTGTCTATGCACTAGAGTGTGATCATTTACAGTATTGACTCATGTTTTTACTGCTAAATGGCTCTCTGTCATAGCAACCTGCTTTCCCCCAGCAAAAAGTGTTTTATTTGCTGCCATGAAAACGGCTATCCACCCACTCAGATATGAGCACAACACTTACTGCAAATGTCACAACAACGATTTTGAAACAACAGCAATGTGAGTCATAAGGAATTACTGCAAAACAAGTGATATTCTGGGTGATTTTAGAGCACTTTTCCTATTATTAGAAACTCTGTACTTTGCATGTCTGAAGAAAAATTGATTAGATATATAGCCTCTGAGAGCGGGCAGCAAATGTTGAGTTAAAGATGAAATATGTAATAGCTTGGTTACTGTTAAACTATCAAATAAAACCCATTGAAATTAAAATGTACTGACATTGAGATTTATGAAAAAATGTTTGAGCCCGCAGGACCACAACACTAAGAATCAAGTAACCAGAGAGGTAAAGAAATCCCTGACTGGATCCAGAAATGGAAGTCCGTGGTTTCAGTTTCTTAGAACACTTCCAGGCAGCTAAGTGACTGACTCCAGTACGTGGAGCTCAACTTCTAAAGGAACTTTTTAGGCTTATTGGAGCATTTGTATGAGGCCAAAAAGCCTACTGCTTGGTAGAGTAATGGCAAAAGATAAGCAATGTAGGGTCCTAATAGCCAAAACATATAATACTCATGGTATTCTAGCTACAGCCCTTCAGATGTGCCCAAATGGGGATTTTCAGTCTGACCAGATTGTACATGTTTCTGGCTGTTGTTTAACACTGTGGGCAAGTGTTCAGAAACTAAAATATGCAAAGTTGCAAGTACTGAAAACCGCTTTGAGAAATTATTCTCGTACCATCTTGTCGTAGTAACTCTGATCTCCTCAAGTTAATTCATGATCCAATTGGATATGATTTCCTGTTTAATACACCATTAATATCTATATCTAATATCTATATATCACAACCTTCTACTTCTACCTAAAACATTCAGAGTTTTAAAGTATACTATTTAATCTCACAAAGCTAGCATTTGATCTGATCCGAATGTTGTATCTTGCTCTGCATCATTTAAATTTCCTTGCAATCACATAGAGAGGGGCTATGAGGCAAGACCACATGTTAGCCATCAATGCAATTTTTTTTTTCCTTTTTGGTTACGGGCCAGAGAGAGGCTACTAATCAGTGTGCAGAGGTCACCCACCTGCCCCCTGGATCATAGTTCACACACACAATTAATTCATTATGGGGAAAAGTCACTGCTGGAGGTTGAACTGCCCATTCCAGGTTTTTTTGAGGTGAATGTCCTGCCACTGACCTGGAGAAATAGCTCCATTAGCTAAAACTCTGCTAAATCACATTTCCTTCTGCAATTTTTCTAATACAAACATTATAAAGCAACAATTAATAGAAAATTTTGCCACAAAAGCAATGATGTCTGTAAGCATGAGTACAGGATAGTTTTGAATTTCATTTTCTCTTAGAATATACTTATTGTCTCTTTACAATATCACCACAGATAAGCCTGACTTAGGAACATTCATTGTAAATGCAACTTCTCACAAATGCTTTAGTCCCTACATATCTAATATTATAAGCATATATGAATAAAACAGAATATTAAGTAGTTGCAGTTCCCTCTGTTCTTGAATCCATCCTTAGACCTAAGGATGTAGCTTTTTGAAGAAATTATCAAAGACTCTGGGCATTTCAGTTATGTGGCTAAGTAATGTACAGATAAGAAAACTGAGATACAGTAACATTAAAAACAGATGTGAAAAATGACTTAGTCACCTAACTCCAATATTGGAATTAAACAAAACTACTTCAGCAGGTATCTCAGTGTGGAAATGCATTAATCTATCTGAGCTTGATTCACCAATGCCTAAGTCACACTTTCTCACGTGAAGCTCCTTCATTAGAGTTCTACACTGTGCACTTCTTCAGCCAGAGAACAGCAAGATAATCTGTCCTAAGACACCAAATACTGCTGTGACTGTTCATTTAACATTCAATTTTCCTTGCCTCAATCATCCTTCATGACCTTGCCCCCCAATTCTTTCCTCATATTCTGCAACAAAAGTACTTCCAAACTCCATCCGTAACAACCTCCCACTATCTCAGTAGCATCACTGCCATTTTTGTTTTAACTTTGGGTAACAAGCAGGGTCTCCATATGCTGGCCTCCTTTCTAAAGATTCTCTGCTACCGGTCTACAGCGTCCTAGTGCCCTGATAATCATAACTGCTATAACTGAGTACTTGTGGTACTTGTAAGTGCCAACAAATTCAAGTTTGGGGTCTCTTCAAATGTGGCAGTCCGAGCACTTCTCTGGTCAATGAAGAGGAAGCGTGTACACGGAGTCTTACCTCAGCTGGAATGGTAGCTGGCAAACCCGAGGTTTCATTTTCTGTGATATTACCAGTCGGACCATTGCTTGGGGAACTGGGACCTGATCCGGGAGAGCTGCTACTGACTGAGGATTCTGGAAAACAAATTACAGACACATGAATTCACAGTTCACATAGAAAGGCAATGCACAGTCTCAGTGAACTATCTGTACACTACCTATGGCATAGTTTTATATCTTTTGTGCCTCCAAGGAGTAGTTACCAGGTAGGAATTAACTATTAAAAAAAAAATCGTCTTTCCTCCTTTCCTTTCCTTTCCTTTCCTTTCCTTTCCTTTCCTTTCCTTTCCTTTCCTTTCCTTTCCTTTCCTT
>JAVCKT010003684.1:0-28280 GCA_032273925.1 Rhynchotus rufescens
CAGTAAAATAAGAGCCCAATAGCTTTTGTAGTCTTTTGCTGCTGTAAACAGATGCATCCAAAAGTCCTTTGTTGCTCCTGAACTATAATGAAGGGACTTCCTTTATTTTCTCTAAGAATGGGTAAGGTACTACTACTTTCTAAGTTGAAAGCAAGTCATTTACTGGAGGTTGAAATGCTGAATCGCAAAGCTAGAGGAAGAAATGCCTTGGATAATTTCTAGTAAGAAAATTGCACCCTCTGTCTGCCTGGAAGTCCGTGACTTATCCAGTTTACAAGTGAAGTGGATAAAACCAGTACAATACATTTGTTTGCCAGAAACTTCTGAAATAAGGTTCTAGTTAAGTGGAGTATATTGCACAGGTGATTTGTGTAATATGAGCTGTTTGCTTTTGTAGAGTGGCTTTACACCTTTGCACATAGCTGCACACTATGGGAACGTCAATGTGGCAACGCTGCTGCTAAACCGAGGAGCTGCAGTTGATTTCACAGCCAGGGTATGGGGAATCTTTCTGTCTTTTTTTACTTGCAATGGTCTATGAAACAAAAGATAGGCTCCCACTTTAATACAAGTCAAGAATAAGTGAGAAACCAAGTAGTTCTGAAATTCTGTAATGTCCAAAAATATATGTATATATTTTTGTGTGCACGTGCGAATTCTTAAAGGTTGCCTCTGTGCAGGGCTCTGTGCAATGCGGCCGAGTTCTTTGGAGCACAGTGGCAACCATTATTCCTGTTTGAAAGAAGCAAGTGACTTTAAATAGTTCCAGAGTTCAGTTCTCATCAAGTGCTGATGCATTTTAACTTCCCTGTCACAGTCGGATATATTCTAGAAGTCTACAAAATAACTAATGTTCTTTTTTCCTTGCCTTACCTATGATGGTTCAATATTTACTGTATGACTTTGATTTTTTTTCATATATTCACCTATTTTGAAAAAAATAGAATACACTGCCACTATATAGATACAACAATGTGAGGACAAATTAATCATAACTATGGTAAATGGTATAAATAGCCTAAGGGAGTCTGTTGAGGTGGTATGCTGCGTAGTTTGAAGCGTGTCATCTAATATTCTGAAAGCCTCTGGTAATCTGTGTATTTACCATATCTACTGGATCATCTTCTGTATAGTTTTGCATTACCAGGCACACTTCAAATTATTGCAGCCTTCTGCCTTTGAGGCTGGTTTTCTCCTTTTTGCTGATCCAGAAGAGTTGCTAACACCACTTCTTTCCCTCACCCAAGGCATTGGCAGGAGTTTTCCACCTAAGGAGCACCTAGGCCTTCACGCTACTTGCAGTACCCTGGGACTGCTTTGTGCAGGCGTCTTGTGTTTGTGTGCTGTATGTGTGGTAATGATTTAAATGAGTCCATGTGTTGTGAATATTGATGTACTGGGACTCTGATACATGTTCATTTATTTGTCTGACTCCAGGACTGATGTTTGCTGCTCTGGCTAATGTGCTGCTTTGTTATTAAACAATGAATAATGATTCTTGCTTAAGAAGAAATTACTAACTCTAGTTGAAATAGTGTGTGCCTAGCTCTGATGCTTAAGTATGTTTCTGTTTATTCTCTATGACGTAGTGACGATATCATTTTTTGTGATCCAAACATGAAGTTGCTGCCATCGTACACCTTCAAGTCCATCACGCTCATTGTTTGTTCTTTCCATGGTGTAGAATGGAATCACCCCACTGCATGTGGCTTCCAAAAGGGGAAACACAAACATGGTGAAGCTCTTGTTGGATCGCGGAGGGCAGATCGATGCCAAAACCAGGGTGAGTGTTTCTGTTCCCTGAACGTGATGATGTCCCATCTTGGGAATGGAGTTTTTTTGCTTCCTTGTTCTTTTTTGTTTTCTCTAGCAAGAGACCAGGAACACGAAGATTCATAGCTAGGACATTTATGTGAGGAATTCTTTCCTTCTTATTTTTTGTTCTTTAAGTGACACGTTAGATGTAGCTGCTATAAGTGGAGATGAATGCAGCTGCAAAAATGTTAGCATTTCCTCCTCAAAAAGGGAGCTCATTTTGAATCGTGGACTAAATTTTCGATGGTAACTCCAAAATAATATATAATAGAGTACTTTTTTTGTATCTATTTTATGTATTTGAAATCCTGCTTTTGGTTTTCAGATAGTTATTCATTTTATGTGGACTGTTTTCTGTGCTGTCAGACTAAAAATGTCTGGAATAGATAGTAGGAGGGAGAGAACTATTTTTTTGTCTCGTACGTTATCTACATACATCATGTAGGAAATTGTGTTATTGAAATGCCACAGCAATACTTCACTCTTTATTCATGGGTCATTTTGCAATCATTCAGGAGAGAAAAAAAGATGCATCAATTTATATGGGTAGGGTTTCGCGCTCATTTATCAGATTTTTGAAATCATATAGTAAAATGTGGTCACTTATGCAAATGGCACTGTGCAAGACTTGTTCTTGAAAGTTGCATTTTTTAGATATTAATCTGCAAAGTTATAATTCCAAGCATATAGGTGTTTCAGAAACCAGAGATGGAGCACAGAGTTTGACAGTAAAGCAAAGCAAAATATAGGCTTTTTAAAATATGGTACAAAACTAGGAGATGCTGCATTCAACACCCTTTATGGTTGATTCAGCCTCCCCTATTACGCTGCCATTATTTTAATTACCTGTTTGTTGCTTGATAATGTATGAAGACTAATGATGACTTTCATTTGGATTTCTGATTATGTAAGGAATAGCATCTTGCTTGCAGTAAGTGTGCAATAAATCATTCCTGGCCATCATCTCCACAATATGTGCCTAAATACAATGCACTGCAGTGAGGATATTCCAGATATTTGTAGTCATATAGAATTGGTCTGTTTGACTTCTGGAATGACAGTATTGACTTCACCTCTTCACCTACTCAATATTTAGATATTTGCTTTGGGAAAGTTGGCCCCGATGATTGTCAAGGACTACTTGGTTTTTAGGACATCGAGGTGCATTCACATCCCCTCTCAGTCAGAAAGACTTGAGCATAGCAGGGAATGATGCTGAAGGAATGGGATTTTGTCTGGTGTCCGTGGAAGGCTCCAGCTGTAGAGGAATGGCCACTGTTGTGGCTACTGCCCCTCCACATCTGGCAGAGGAGCTCAAACACGGTCAGCACAGAGACACCAAGGAACCCCAGAGGCACCTCTACCCCAGTTAGCACTGGCCCCACAGCTCCCTTTGCTTTCCTCTCTCCCTGCTCTGCGCCCCAAGGTGTGCGCCTGCGCTCGCTGCGCCTGCTTGGCAGTGTGGGCGATTCCAAAGCTCGGCCTCTGTGCTCAACGTGTCTCTGTGGCCTGGTGATGTCTTCATGGCAGCTTTTTATATCGTCTCGGTGTCTTTTTCTTTTCCCCCTGCTTTGTCCGCATGCCTTGTGCTTTGCTATGGCCGTGAGTACGTAGGGTATGGAAGAGGTAGGTTGAGTGTTGCATGCCATGCATACGTGTGTTTTGTACTGCCAAGGAGAGCCTTCAGCCTCCCCCTGCTTGGTACTAACATGCCTGCCTTTCCATACGTGCCCTGTCATTTCTCTCAAGGAGCATTTACATTCTTCCAGGAGACCAGAGCCGCTGACGCGCAATGCAGTTAATGCACTGGGATATTTCATGTCTGGTAGCTTGAGGTTTTTCTGCTTGATTTCCATACCATATCAAAACAGGCGCTTTGGTTAAGGAACTATTCATTGCTTTCACTCATTTTATTTTTGACTCTGTTACGTACCATCTGATGATGCATAAATTAAGATGAGAAAGCTGATTTTAACAGATTTTAAAAGAGCCTCAGTCCTTTAATTTTGCACAGATAATCTGTGAAATCTTGTTATGCTTGGTAATGTTCCATTGGAATGATCTGTGAGGGGCTCAAAGCAATCGCTTCTTGCTGCAGGAATTAACTAGTTTTGTGTGGATTTCCTAATATATACCTTGAGATATTATGGTATTTCTTGCAGCCCATAGGGATGTACAATTGCAAGCAAGCTTGCTTGCAGCATTTGTATATATATTTTTAAATAGCATTTTAGTTAAATATTTCTGTTATTTCTACTGTTTTTAAACTAACTGCTAAACTAGTTCTTAAAATGTAGAAATTCACTTCTCTCGTATTCTTTTGCATCTAAAGCAAAGTTGCAAAATCCCTTCCAAATTGTATCTGCAGAATAATTTTATTCATATTTTTTGTTATATTTACAATTAGTTGTGTTTATGGAAAAGCCTCATCTGAATATTTGTGTGTTTGAATGAATAATAGACAATTCCTTATGGTAAAACATTTTGTATTTAAAGTGTTAGTCAAGTTAGTAATCTCAAGTTTACCTGAACAGGAAAGTCAATGACATATGGATGTTAAAAAGTTAAAAAGCAAGATACAGCCTAACTTCTGAACCTCTTAAATTTACTGTGGTAGAGGAGTAGAGCCAGATTTCAGAAGAAATTGGAGACTGTGGCTTGGAACCAGAAACTTATTCTCTAAAAGGTGGTGGAGAATTCCATTTACATTTAAATCAGTGTTGTGCAATGAAGACTAAAATGGCAATTATCAGTTCTCACTGACAGAAGGAAAGCATTTGCAGCTTTCCCAAAATATAGGCAAAACTAGTGCTTAAAAGTAAAACAATTTCAGCATAGTCGAAATATGTTTTTATGAGAATTTTTTTAATATAAATTAATAGTAGCAGGAAGGATATTGAAGTATTTGCATCATATTGAAACATCACTGACTTTATTAGAGCATTTCAGCAGCTCTTTAAGTGCGATTTGCACAGAGGCTGAAGCTGTCATGTTTTTATGTTCTTTCTACTCAACTTTGCCACTTGTTTTTACTTTGGGACTTGTTTGGAGTCCTCTTGCAGTTCTTGCCCAGAACATTTATGCCTGAGAAAAGCCTGAGATGAACTGGTGAATCTAGCTAGTCTTGGAAGGGAAAGTTGGCTGCGCTGGGGAGTAAACACGCTGTGTGCCCAGAGCTTGGCAGCGGGAGCTGGAGTGGGATAGAGGCAATGAGCTGGGGAGAAAGCCTCGTGAGGCATCTGGGTTGGAAAAGGGCCGCGGAAGAGAGAGCCCAGCTGGAGCTGAAAGGAGGGCAAGGTTGGGCGCAGAGCTGCGCGACACCCAGGAGAGAAGGAAAGGGAGGGCAAAGTGGGCTCTCGTGTGTGAATGAGCATCAGCCACCTGTGACACGGGTCCCGGGAGCCCGGGATGTGTTTGTAATGGTGCCATCCTCTAAACACGCTTCCTGACAGAGAACAGGCTCTGCCATGAGCTTCCTCTCACCAAGCCCGTGTAACGGGACCCTCGCGCTGCCTTGGCCCTCGGCCCCATTTACACCGGGGCTTTGCTCTGCACTAATCCCGCTCTGACGTTCTCTCCTAGTCCTAACGCATGGACAGAGCACTAATAATTTGTTGGCAGCTTTTGCCATTCCTAAGGCTTTGTCAGATTATAAATAAATGTCTAACCATAAAGCAGATATTGCATATAAAAAAAAGGAGGTGATTTACATAATATTTGCAAGGGAAAGGGAATGATGCACAGATTATATATGCCACCAAAATATACAAATGCTCTAGACTATTATTTAGAGTTCTTTAAGTTAATATCAGTCAAGCAAATGCATGTTATTTTTTGTTTATTTGTATTTTTAATTTTGATTTAATTTAATTTTTTTTTTTTTTTTACTTTGAATTGCATTCCTGGAGGAATACTTAGAGTTTGGTTAGTTATGTCCAGATTCTTAAAGCTTAGAACAAGAGGTAGAGGTACCTTGTACACTTCTCAAGAAATGAGGTTTAGTAGTAATGCAAGAGTGAACAAACTGAAAGAGTGGGACCTTGGCACATATGTGCCTAATGTATACACATTATGCAAATTTGATTATGCCAGTATACAAATGAGAGTTTTCAGGTGCAGTTTAGAATATTTCTTTGATAATTCGACTTTTGATATTCATGTAGTGCCGTTAGTCTTGATTTCAGTGAGCAATCAAATAGATATATATTGTCTTTCATTGAGATGCTACCCACATAATTTCCCATTAAGAATCTACCATAAGTTCAGCCTCTCTGTTAAGCAAAACAATTTAATAACTATGAAATGCCTTAATGATTTATATTCCTGAGCTCTGTAGTCAGGAGTCAGGCAAGGAATTCAAAAATGATGTTACAGCTTAAGAAATGATAGGTGATCTTTAAGGAAAAGGGCAAAAGTTGCTGCTGTGCTTTGACAGCTATTTAAGAGGGAAGTGGAAAAGATGAGATGTCATGGCTTCCATACCTGATGGCTTATAGCGTGTTTTGTAACCGTGAGGCACCTGTTAGGTACGTTGAAAAATGGCCTGTAATAAGAGTATCGCGTACAGGGCCAGTAGAGTAGAGGAGGCAGCATGTTACTGAGCTGCTTGGAAGATGAAAACGTTAGCTAGACATGACTTTAGATGAAGATATAAGTGTGGGACCTTGAAAGGTGTGGATGTGTTTGAAGTTCATGTCTTGTGGAATGGTGGCTTCTGAGGTGTCTATTACCTGCACACCAGGTATGTATCTCTTGGTCCTGGTGTTGTATGTATCTTCAAAGGACACATAGTGTTTTGGTGAGCACAGGTTCTGTTCTCCAAATTACATGGTTAGCAATGGCATGATTAAAATGGTATGTAGAGCAGCTCCTGCAGCAGATTTCAAAGCATCACATTCATTAGAAACAGGTAATGGAGCCAAAGTGTATGAATGTGCTACACCAGTGTACGTCTCGGTTAATGTCAGCTTGTCCTCATTGTGTTATGTGCTAATTCTTCTATGACTAATTCTGCTACAGCTCTCCCTTTTGGATTCCCCTTACCTTTGAATAAAACATAAAAATACAATCTAAAGTATTAAGTGTACTGTAATTTTAAAGTATACATGCTGTTTTCCCCAGGAGAAAAAGATAAAAAGACGTACATGGGTGGAGACTGCAAAGTACATTACTTAATTCACCTGTCAGAAAGTGCAGAGAAAGCAAATGATGATGCTTTTGTTAACACTAGGACAAGATAGGGTAGACCACAAGTTTTTATACCTTTTAGTACAGGGACCTACAGATGAGAAATTTGTGCTTTTTAAAGATTCAGTTTTTATTTTCAAAGTAACAAAAACTCGTTGTGCATATAAGGAAAGTAAACCACCCATCTTGATTACAATGTAGAGCACAGAGGCTGGAAATTGGAGAGAGATACCAGAAAAATATCTGTCCTGGGAATATGTTTGGGATGTAGTCTTGTCTTTGTAATGCTAATTGAAGTTAGGTGTTTGAACCCCTCGGGTAGTGGGAGGAAAATACTCAGCTGTGCCATTAGAGAGTTAACACAAGGTGCCCTGAAGTTTTAGAGCAAATAAAAGCAGGTAAGCCAGTCATTCAAGATTTCTTTACCTGGTCTCCCAGCTCTTCTCTGAGAGCATGATCTTCCACATACGGAGTTTTACTGAGAAGCTCCCATAGGATTTAGTAGTGCAGAAATAGCAACCAAGACAGTGAGAGTCCAGACAAGTCTAAGCCCACCCTTCATGTGTTTCTGAAAAATGCCTGGGAACAGTAGGTATGTGAGGGAGAAAAATTCCTCCCTGCAGGTTTTTGCTCTTCCCTGAAGTGGAGCTCTGTGCACTAACTGAAAAGTTGCTCTGTGCTTCTAGCAGAGAGTGAAGGGGGATCCAGTGCTTGCACCTACTCTTTGGACAGTATTATAGGCTAATGTTTAGATAGTTGAAATGTTGCAGTTGCAATTGAGGATTACTACTAATTCTGAAGTGTTAGCAGTAGATGTAAACAAAGTAGATGTTCTGCAAATGCTGGCAAATGTATCAGTATATTTTTGTGTGATGGAGATTCACTGTCTCTTGTTTAAGGCGTAATATTGCATTTTTTCCACTTTTGAGATTTGTAAATAATGAATTCATATCAGATGAACATCTGCATCTTATAATCATTATGCTACTGTAGAGACACTGTAGAAATAGGAACATTTACCTAGGTCTAAGGCAGGTTGTCTGGAAGGGAGCAGAGCATTCTCTGTAATTCAAAATCATTAACATATCAACTTTATCAACCTCTCTGTTGAATGGGTATTTATCACTTTTCTAAGTGCATGCTAGAACAGTATCAAGACCTAATAAGTTTGGCTTGCTGTATCATATAAATTTTCTTTTTCCTAAGCATTTTTTTGCCTCAAACTTCCTTTTTTTTTTAAACCTCATTATAAGGGACAAAGCGTAGCAGCATTACCTACAACGCGCTCTGCTGTCTGGGTGTTTCACTGGCACATCTTTTGTAACCACTGCTGTGTCTGGTGACTGAGTAGCCTAAGCAAGCGTTTTGGGACTGAGTATTCTTGGGCAACAGAGAACATGTTGCAGAATTGATGCTGTCAACATTTTTTGCAAAGAAATATCACTTTATTTTCTGTTTCCCCCCACCCCGCCCATTCCATCTCAGAACCAAAAGATGTTAATTTGTTGGTTTGTTTTTTCCTCTCCCTCTTTTTCTCTCTGCTTTAAAATCTTCTTTCTCTTGCTGCTTGTTTTAGAAATGCAATACATTCTGGAATAAATTTTCTAGCATGGACTTTTCCTGTTTCATCCCTGCATCAAAAGCAATCCAAAGGACAGGGGTTGGTTAACAAGCAACAAGCATCTTCAGCCCAAACCCACACTAGCAGGGGAGAGGCAATGCAATCTCAAAGCCCTGCAGAGAAGGAGGGAAGGAGACAGTGCATGCACACTTGGCTTTTAATAGCTTATTTCTAAATACAATGGGCTTCTCTGAAACTACACCCTTAGAGTGTCCTTCACAAGTGTAAGGAATGGCAGAAGGGAAACTTCACGCAGTTGAGCCAACCCAGTTAAGAGTCCAAAAAGAAAAGGGTGGTGGTAGAGCTACGGACGTGCTCGTTTACTTTCCCTTTCTTTGCTTTAAGGATGGACTGACACCACTCCACTGTGCTGCAAGAAGTGGACATGACCAAGTTGTGGAGCTGCTTCTGGAACGAGGTGCCCCACTGCTTGCGAGGACCAAGGTGTGTGGCTTTTTAGAAGAACACGTTAACAGCTTTATGCAACTTTCCAAAGAATTTCCAATGTTACTGAAAGGACAAGGATTAAGACAGGAATGTTGTTTTTTCTCCTAGAGGGAACATAGTAGTTGGTAGAATGATTGAAAAATAAGCTTTTCTTACACAATAAGGGACCATCTTTTTCCAATATGTAAATCAAAACATACCTCCACCTCTATAATATAAAAAAAAATCACATAATCTGGTTGCAAATACTTAAACTCTGTGGCTTTCTAAAACTACAGGAAGCATAGACTGTAAAGTTGGGTCAGGTACTCCTGTGAGATTCCCTGTGCATATTTGCTGATCCTTCATATGAGTTAATTATGTACTATGGGTTACATCTTTTTCTGATTATTTTAATGGACTTTGAAAATGATGTCATTTTTCCCAGTAGTTTTTTTAAAAGCATATGTTTAAGATGAATGCATTTGTTAGAATTACTGCCCTTTAAGTTCAATCAGTGAAAGGCATTTGTCATATAATACGCTAAGCCCTGATGTGCAGCACTTCACATTAGTGGGTATCAGGGTGTCTGGCCAAGGCAGACGTTATCAATAGCTGGGAAACGATGACATAGAATATTGGAATTGCATGCCTGAGGTTGCCTGGAAGATCAAGAGTGACAAAAGCATCTGGACGTCCTCAGTGTCTTGTAGTTGGAGCAGAGAAGAACTGGCCAGTGAATAATTCCTCTTTCCAGATGACAGCTAACCAGTTAGTTGGATTAGACCAAATCAGTTTCCAGGTCAAGTCTGTACATTACAGTCTATCTTTGAATATGCAATATTTTCTAAATATCAAATTGCATATAAAATGAAAACAGATTTTAAGACAATCTCACTGAAACAGGTGATTCCAATTTGGAGGCAAATATGTAAATAATACAACTATTTTCATAAGAAAAAAAGAAAGAAAAAGAGAAATCTACCATCCACAGACTTCAACATTTCAGACTTCAATTCACCTGCATTAGCTGAAAGGGGCATAATCTCTTTCAGTTTTTCTCCTAGTCCTTAGCTCAGATGCGGCCCTGCTTCAGGGACAAGTTTTCTTTAAACTCAATGTGGATCTTTTACTATGTGTGCCACCACCTAAGGCAGAGGTGCCAGAAATGACTCTTTTGCCTTCTTTTGCCCTAGAACGGACTCTCTCCGCTCCACATGGCGGCCCAGGGGGACCACGTGGAGTGTGTCAAGCACCTCCTGCAGCACAAGGCTCCGGTCGACGACGTCACGCTGGATTACCTGACCGCTCTGCACGTGGCCGCGCACTGCGGCCACTACCGTGTCACCAAGCTCCTCCTGGACAAGAGAGCAAACCCCAATGCTCGCGCCCTGGTAAACCTGCCCTGCCTGGGTCCTGTAGCAAACCTGTTAAGGGCTGATGAGTAGCACTTTTTAGCAAAGCTGAGAGGAAATTCTGCCAGTTGTCATGCCTTTATGCTGCCAGGAGAGTGCCCCCCGTATCATTAGGGGTTCGTCTTTGCAGTACCAGGCTTGGAAACACCAGAGTTCTTAGCATCAGGTAGAAATGGTTCTGATTTTATCTTAGACACTGTAACTGCTAACAGTATGCTATGATATCCAATTGATTTTTCAAAAATTTCAACTGAATCAGTAAGCTAGATGATGTCAGGAAGACGTCTGATCCTTTCTTTCATTGATCTGACTGCCATCTCCCAACAGAAAAAAAAATCTAGTTTTGGCTTTGGGAATATATAAAGCTTTCAAGAGCCTTTAATCTGTCCAGTATGATTGCAATTTTTTTTCTCATGGGAAACATGCCCATGAACGATTATCTGAATAGAACCTGAAATAATAACAATGTATTAAACTCAGTGTGGGAAGGAGACAGATGGTGGACACTTAAGATACGTATGGATGGCAAGAATTCTGCTGTTGCCTCCAGTATTTGATGCTTCTACAGAGCTTTCACTGCAGGCCACTCTTATGTCTTCCCCAGCTTCTTGCCTCTGAGACAACCTTGAATTTTTGTCAACTCTCTTCCCATTACAAGAAATTCCTGCTTCACTGCCTGCTTGGAATTGGCTTTTCTACTGCCCAAATCTTCTTCTGCCATGTCATTTTTTTTGGCCTGTTTACTCTCAAATTCCTTAACTCCTCTTGCATCCTGGTCATACAGTTCTCTTGGTCAGACCTTTTCCATATCATTTGGTTGGTCTTTTTCTCTGTGCCTTTTAAATCCTTATGCCCAGTTTTACACTACAGCCTTTCCATCACCCTTTAACTGTGCTTTCCTCAGCTACTCACACATACTATTCATGTACTAGCCCCCACATCTTGATTCTTTCCTTTCTTGACCAGAAATATGCCTTGTGTTCCTCTCCCTTTGTCTTTCCTTCCCTCCCTGAGAAACATCCGTCCTGAAACAAAAGGATCTCAGGCCACTGCCTTCCTGCTCTCCTACTTCAAGGCCACCTAATTTTTGTTTGTCCATTTCTTTTACTTCTGGTTGAATATATAGCAATATTGATCCTTCTCACTAGAAAATGCACCAATTAGTTAACAAAATGTTTCCTGTCCTTTTCACAAAAAATGTTGACACAGAGGTACTGAATTTTATTTTGACTTTTTTTTACTAACAGCTGAGAAGTGATGCTTTTAAATCATCTCACTTAAAAATGAACATGTTTGCTTAGCTTCTTAGTTATGCACTTAACCTGCGTTAGCTATAACAGTACATAAAAACAGCTGATATTAGGTGTTGTGGTATAGTATTTGGTATGAAGACATACTGTATTGGAAATATCTCAGTCTTATTGACTGAGGCATTTCCAAAGAAATGAATATCTGCTGATCTTATGTGCAGTATTAAAACTGTAGTGTTAGTGTTAGGTTGAAGGTCTGATTTAAGAAGTTTCTGTTCATGCCCTATTTAATTTTAATGCAGTTGAGTGCTCATATCTTGCTTACAATGCCTTCAGACTCATTAGGGCAGGAATAAGTGAAGGGAGGATGCAGATACTTAAAGACCAAAAACTCTGTCTAAGGAAACAGCTGAAGAAGTGATTATTAATTTAAGATACCTCACAGAATATACAAATATGCAAACATTTATGCATCGAGTGTACTAAAGATGAATGCATAAATAAATAAGTAGATTCTTAGCTTATAAAATACTCCATGAAGTCAAATAAGAAGACGAGGCAGCATCTGGAGAAATGCTTTGCGCTTACAGAGGGATGCCTAAGTCTTAAATGGGTGATATACATGGACGACAGTGCATGCAAATGCACTGTCTTGAACATACACACACATATGTGTACTTCCAAGTTTCAACAGGCTGTATCTGATTTCCAGAGGTGAAAGTTTACCTTCTCTCCAGTCTCTAAGAAGGAAGTATTGGCACTGCTATGTTCTGCCTCCCACCCTTAGGAAGAGATGTCTATAATTCATAACCTATAGAGTCTCCAAAGAAGAGTTGCTTTGGATATTCTAACGCTTGTGCTTTCAGTGTGCTCACATAGAGCTGTGTAGAAAGTGTAGCTGCATGTTTTTGACTAACATAACTGTCTTTTGCACAGAATGGTTTTACTCCACTGCACATTGCCTGCAAGAAAAATCGCATCAAAGTCATGGAACTCCTGGTGAAATATGGGGCTTCAATCCAGGCTATAACAGAGGTAGAAAAACGTTCCGTATCATGAAGAAACTTTCCTTTGCACTCTCCTTCTTTTTTTTTTTACTTCCTTTTTTCTTTTTCTTATCACGCCTCGTATTTCACTTTATTTAAATGAAGAAGCCCCTTCCCTACGCCCCATGCAGAGGAGTAAAACTGCTCTTGCTTTGTTTCGCAGTCGGGCCTCACACCAATACATGTGGCTGCATTTATGGGCCACTTGAACATAGTCCTCCTCCTGCTGCAGAACGGAGCCTCTCCTGATGTCACTAACATTGTGAGTATGGCTTGGACTAGTGTCATCTGTGTGATAGCTCATACAGCAGGAGTCTGGTCTCCTCTGTGTTCAGCCAAAGGTCTCATTTTTATCATAAGCAGTTACAAATTTAGGGCGAGTTATCCTAGTGCCTTTCCCAAACAGCAGAGGCGGGGCGGGAATGGCTATTGTGCAGGCACCATAAGCTGTTTGGGGCTTTGTGTGTTCCTCAGGAATGCTTACGTAGATGAAGTATTCCTTAAAGACAAGTAAATCATCAAAACTCAATGTAAACTGAGTCATACAGAAGATTCAATTTCATCAGTTTTGAATGATGAAATAAATTCCAATGACTCTGATTTCTGCCTGCACATCTCCATTGGCTGCCATGAAATTGTCATTTGTGTGAGTGAAAGTATGTAAAATGCATAAAATTAATGATTAAGTGAGAAAACAAAAATGTTAAATGCAAGATGTTCCTTTAACAGGAAATTCCAGGAATTGGTGCCTTTCTAAAGAAAATATTTAATTATTTAAAAAAAAAAAAAAAAAAAAAAGTGACCTTTGGGAGGTAACACATAATGCAGAACCTGACTTACCATAGAAATCAATGTTTGTATACCAATAGCCTAGTTACCAAGAATGATGGCAATAAAAAGAACATGATGGCTTCCCGAGTTGATTTTCCCAGATACACTGCTGATTAAATTTGATATTATAAATAAAAAGCTCACAACTGTCTTTACTTTGCAAGGAGATTTTACCGGTAAGCCAAGTTAGAAATATATTCTCCCAACAGAACAAATCAGTGAGTAATTAGGATATATTGGACCTATCAGTTTCTCTTGGTCTGAGAAATCTTATAGGTGACCTCATAACAATGTTAAGCAAAACTGATTTTTTTTTACTTGAATTACACTAGTCTCGACAAAATCTGTTCCTGCTTTTATGTTTTGTTATGTTTATATTTAAATGTAGTTAATAATATGGAAACCAACAAGAAATTCCTGTGGAAGCGATAAAAAATGTCATAGGGGTATTACTGGACATTTGTGTGCAAAATTTAACACTATACAATTTGTGCTACCCAGGTGTCTTGGCTTTTGCTTTGTAAGCTGAAGTTCCCTGTTGAGTTACTCTTTCTAGAGGCTTAATTGCTTTGCTAATTCAAGTCCAGAGCAGAAATTTGATCGTTAAAGGGTGTAAACCGTGAAACTTATTTGCATTTTAAACACCTCATTCCACAGGTGGTAAAATTTATATAGATGAATTTCTATATTAAATTTTTTAATTAGAGCTTTGGGTTTTTGATTGTTGCCTACTCACTAAACACAGCTGGTAATACGTTAATTTTAAATTAGTGTAAACAAATTAACTCCCTGGGAGGCAGGTTTGCTGAGAATTCAAAAGTTCGTAATGGGGGCTAAAACTGAGTCACTTCTTTTGCTACATCTGTACAGGAAAAGTCTAGAGACAAACTGGTGCCTGGTGCATAAAATGTTGACGATGGGGGTGTTTTTGATTGAACTCTTGGCACAAAGAAGTCTTGAGTCCTGCTGTATTGTCATAACAAAACATATAAACATATAAATAGAGAGATCATGGCTGTTGAACTATTCCACTACCTAGTGAATCATGTAATGTATAGGTGAATTGTACAAGGACTTGGCTGGTCCTTTGAATGCCCTTCGAGGAGGGTGTCCTCAAGAGGTGTTGAACAGTGTAGAATTGAACCAGGAGCTCTGTCACCAAGGATGGCCCACATTCAGCATTCTTTTCCAAACTGGTGCAAAAGTAAATAATTCGAATGTGCCATCTGCAGTTCATTATCCTCATCTAAATTTCCAGATTGTGTCAGTCAAACTTCTTAAATTCATATTCCTCCTCAAATTTTTTGGGCTAGCCGGAATCCAAGATTCATATCCCAGCCCACAGACATAACCATGTTGCTTAGCACAGATTTTACACGTTGGCACCTTGTGCACGGCCATCGCGAGGCCGCCTAAAGCTGCCAGCTCCACACGGTGGGCAGGAAGAGACCATCTGGAAAAATATCCCGTTCCATCTTGAGGCTTATGTGCCTCACGATCCCTTGAAAGAGACAGGCTCAATATACTCTTATCTCCCGTGTGGCACAAGCTGACGTGCTGTGACGTGGAGGGCTGAGCAATGTGTGTCACCAGAGATGTCCAAAGGGCAGAATTTCTTAGGACTGTTTGGGGATTGAGTGTTCTCTGGTGGGACATGTTTTTGCATGATTTTCACACTATAATGTGAATGTGTGAAATTCATACCAAATATGAATTTGCATTTTTACTGGAGTAGAAATCTGATTTTAATGCCTGCAATAAAGCAAGGATTTTCATATGCTACCTAGGGCCAGTGACTGTCCTGAACGCACAGATACTGAGCATGAACAGCCAGATTCATATCTGGTGAAAGTGTGATTTTCTCCTCAAGTTGCAGCGGATGAAACTTAAAAAATCTGAGCTTTCCTTGTTCCAGGAGGTTTGGGTCACTGAAACATGTTTGCTTTTCTGCAGCGTGGAGAAACTGCACTTCATATGGCTGCCCGTGCTGGGCAGGTGGAAGTGGTTCGCTGTCTCCTGAGAAACGGGGCGCTGGTGGACGCCCGAGCTAGGGTAGGTGGTCTCTCTGCAACTTCTGTTGCTTTCTCCAAAATGTGTCTGGAGCAGTTGGGTTAAGAATTCATTTTTATTTTCAATTTCATTTTCATTTGATCTATGGATTCAACATGAAGCACATCTATATACCATTCTGTAAGGTAGCTTATTTGTGTGCAGTTCATCCAAATAGATGGTGTCTGGCTCAGAATAGTATCGGCTATTTTTTCCTAGCAAGGATTGTACAGAAGTGTCCTAAAACCAAATATTGGAGGTTCTGATAACAGCTAGCACAGAGTACCCAAAGGGACTGCTTGTCAACCAAAGTGCAGCTGTTCTACAAAAAATTAAGGGTACCAAGGAAAGCAAGTGGTGCTCACAGCGATGTCAACTATCTGCCTTCCTACTGAGAGAGGGGAGAAAAAAAAGATACTGCTGAAGTTAATCCCAGAAATTAGTTTTACAGGTTGTTCCTTTAGTACTTTTTTTTGATAGTTTTTGTGCTGTCTCTTATTTTGATTTCTGATGAAAGCACGTAGAAAAATGCACAGAGAGATCTGCAGGAACTCACCAGAATCTGATGGTCAGGATGGTTGTGCCTGTGGTAATCATGTACTCCATTTGAGTTGTAGGAAGAACAGACTCCGCTGCACATCGCCTCTCGCCTGGGTAAAACGGAGATCGTGCAGCTTCTGCTGCAGCACATGGCGCACCCCGACGCGGCCACGACCAACGGGTACACCCCCCTGCACATCTCTGCCCGGGAGGGCCAGGTGGACGTCGCCTCGGTGCTCCTGGAGGCAGGCGCCTCGCACTCCATGTCCACCAAAGTAAGACAAAACGCTCCGTGCCTGTGCTCTGGTAGGCAGTGCCCAGGGAGCGACCTGCTCCATGCTGTCACCGAGAAACAGAGTTAGTTTTTCGGCTCTTGTTGTTTAATTAGCAGGAAGCAAATAGGCTGAATAAACATATCTGGAAGTAATCGCTTTTAAAATATCTGGCTGTCATCTGAAGCTGGGGGTTGAGTTCCCACTAGGGCCAAAAGCAGGTTATAAGTGCATACTTTCAGTAGATTTAACGTGTACCTGAAGCCCTGATTCCTCTCTCTCCCATGAAGTCCTGATTTTGGTCCTTCCTGTTCTGTTACAGGTAGGGCTTTTTTTTTTTACTTTTTTTCTTTCTTCTCCCTTACCTCCTCCCCCTTTTTTTTTCCTTCTTCTTTCTGAAAGTATCAAAACAGAGAATGCAGATGTGGGGAAAATTAAGCTGAATACTTCTGTATAGACAGGCCTGCATATCTCTCAATATTCTGTTTATGTAAACAATTCTGGTCTCTATTAGCTGAGAGAAATTCACTGATACAATTCAGCATCTGTCCAGTCTCAGCTAACTCTAAATCTATTTTCAGTGTTTCTATAAATGAGATATCATAAGACACAATATGCTTTTTTTTTTTCCCCCCTAGGGTTATAAAAGAAACATACTGAGGAATTATTTGTTTTGTTAGCTCAATGTGATTACCAATGCATTCCAAATAGTGATGAGCACTTAAAAAAAAAACAGATATTGTGAATAGAGTGTGCCAAGATAACTTTTCCAAATTTATCACAAGTGATTTAAGTGATTTTCACTATAGTTTCAGAGCTAAAGATAACCAGCTATAAACCTGGTCTCTGATTTTGCCCCCCCAATTTTACAATTGGAGCTGAAAACGTTTTTGAAAAATTGAATGTTTTCCATGATTTAGAAGACTAAACCTATGATTGTCAAATTCTCATCCACAAATTACTGGGATTACTTGCTGTTCTCCTTTTATCTGTCTGTTAAATCACATTAAAATGGCTAAAAATACACTAAGTACTTCCTTAATTTTCAATATTGCTTTATGGCAACAGCTTTATGGCAAGAACATTCTATAATTATGAATATGAACGATATATTTCACTAGATAATCCCTCTATTAACCTGTGATTCATGAGATGGAAACATTTGAGATTCCCTTACGTAAAACTCTGAAAGTGGGATTAATTGAATAAAATGACAATGAAAATAAACACTAAACATCACTTGTGTCAGACAAACAGGACCTGATGCCTCTTTGGGATTATTGTCAGGGCGGCAGAGCGGTCTGCCATCTACTGTCTTGACATCCATGAGGTTTTTTTCTTACTACCATGAAAGTAAATACCATGCTTGACATGGTCTTTGGTCTGTGCTCCACTGATAACTATTTTTAAAACTAATGAAAATGACTCGTTAGGAAGAGAGACACTATTTTTAGTCTTACTGGATTACCCTTTAAACATTGCCCTTGACTCATGCATGAGTCTACTTGAATTTCAGAGACTGCGATAAAACTTAGTGTCTGTATATAAAGCATAAATCGAATGTAAATCATTCTTCAACAAAGTCAGTAAAGAAAGGACGCAATTTCTGGAGCTTTTCTCAACAAATTTAGTTGGGGCTTTGTCATAACAGGCAAGAATTGATATGGGAAATACTTTTAAAGCTATGATTATGAAACTGATTTTGAAATGCAGCCTGTTCTGAATAGAAATTGGAATGAGCGCCTTCATTGCCCACACAATGTGTTTTGCTCATAAAATCTGTATCAGATGAAATGTCTGCCAGCTTGTCATCGTGTATGTACGAAAGAACAAAAAAAAAAGGTGTGGTTTTGTGCATCTGCATCACACTTTCCAAAATGTTTTCAAGCGATAAATGCTATTTCTAGGTATGGCTATTTATTCTGGGCAAGGGAGAAAGAAAGCAACAAAAAAAAACCCCAGCAGTTAGGACATAGGTTGCAACAGAACTGCCTGTGATGTTTACCGGCAGTCCTAGATGCGGTTCTTGAGAGCTGTCAGCATCGTTTTCCAGCACAACCTCTTGCTGTTCTCTCCTGCCGTCCTGCAGAAGGGATTCACGCCTTTGCACGTGGCAGCCAAATACGGGAGCCTGGAGGTGGCGAAGCTGCTCCTGCAACGCCGGGCGTCTCCCGACGCGGCTGGCAAGGTACCGACTGGGGCGCTGCTGTGCGGAAAGGGCTTAGCAAAACGGGCTGCAACTGCTCTCGCGCGCTCACCTTCGCTTTATGGGGTTCTCCCAAGGGCTTTGGTGATGCACGTTAGTCTTGGGAAATGCATGTACGGTGTTGTTTGCTTTGTGTATTTTTACCGTGTAGATAGGCATGCTATGCTATGCCCATAAAGCTGTGAAAACGGTAATTTGAACGCAGCGGGGGCGGGCAGTGCTTTTCCTGAGGACTGCTGGTCAGCGGGAGCCGTAGCCCAAACCCGCTGCGTGCGCGGGGAGCTGCGCCGCAGCAGTGCCTGCTCAGATGCACCCTCCGCTGCCGCCCCGTCCCGTTAACCGCAGCCCACTAACCGCCGGCCGCACCCCGCTCCCGCGCCCGGCCCTCGCACCGCCAAGCGAGCGTCCGTTAACGGTTCCCCGGCGGCGCTGACGCAGTAACGGCCCTTTGCAGAACGGCCTCGCCCCGCTCCACGTGGCGACGCACTACGACAACCAGAAGGTGGCGCTGCTGCTGCTCGAGAGGGGCGCCTCGCCGCACGTCACCGCCAAGGTGAGCGCCCAACCGCCGCCAACGGCCGCCAACCGTCACCCTCCGCCCGCGCTGCTGCCCTCCCCTCCCCTCCGCTCCCTTCCCTTCCCCTGCCTGCCTGCGGGCGCAGCGGGCAAACCGCGGTGAAGCAGGGCTCCCTCAGCCCTGGGCGGTGAAGCAAGCAGGGCTCCCTCGGCTCTGAACTCCTCAGCTCGTACCCGGTGGAGGGTGGGAGCACCGTGCGTGCGTTTAGGGAGGAGGCTCATCACCTACACAGCGATGTGCAGGTGCCTTGTCACCTCATACTCGTGCATGCCGCCACCGGTTCCTTTCTGGAAAATTAAGGGCTTGTCAGGTGCAGTGAGCAGACAAGCAGCGCTCTCTGTCAGATACCATGTGGCACTGTGCTTTGCAGCAGCGTGGCTGAATCTGTGTGTATTTACTGGTTAATGGCCTGTTTTCTTTTTAATCTAGACTGGTTAAAGCAGTCCGAACTGGTGGTTTGTCTTGCAGAACACAATCCTCCTCTTACAGGCCAAGTGTAGTTAACTTCACGGAGAGCTGTGGGTGTTACCCGAGTGTAAATCTCTTGTGAGAGGGAGATCTGGTTTCAGCCTTTCTCAGTGCCGTGCACTCCTTGCTAGCTGGGCACCCCGTGTAGCCAGCACTTGGCTCTCAGCTCACACCTACCCTATGGAGCTGGAAAGCAGTAAGCAGTCTCTTCGTCAGATGCATATGCTACTGCAGTGCTCAGTCTCCAAGGGTGCATCCTAATTGGAACGATGCTTGACATGGAGACAGAGGGCGTGTAATGTTTAGGGCCGTAGTTGCAGATTGAAACATGGAAATTTTCGGGTAGTTACCAAGAAAGATATCTCCATCGTGTGGTTGGGCAAACATGGGAACAAGCTGCCTAGAGGGGCAGCCAGATTATTGTAGATGTTTGGAATTTGGCTAAGCAAGTTTCTGAGCAACCGAATGCAACTCGGGAGTTATTCATGGTTTCAACCAGATATCTCCTGGATAAATCGTTCTGTGATTCTTTGGGGTCATTTGTAAAAAAGGAGAGAGGGAGGGAGAGAGGAAGAAGGAGAGATGCATGTGTCTGTAAGTCTACTTCTGTGTCCATGAGTTTTGATCATAGTTGGACCTCACTTTAGTGTTGCCTCATAGTAGAAACCGTTTATTAGAAACTGAGCAGGCTTGTGCAGGATTCCTCCTGTGAATAGAAATTGTATGATGATCTCACTAGGTTAGGCAAAGACTATTAAAAGAGAAAAATAGCAGGAAAAACATTACTGTTTTCAGAATGTTTTGACCAGTATGGGACTGCTGATTATATACGCTGCTAAAAAGAGGTAGTCTGTCTTTTCACTGATTACCTAAGAACTGCTCTTAGTGTTGTTGTCTGGAAAGTAGCAAAAGCTGGAATTGTAACATGATAGCTTCATACTTCTCCCTTTCCTTCCCCACCTCCCAAAACTCCAGACCAACTAGCCAACCCTCCCCTCACCCCCCCGCAAAGAGGCTGCTTCTTATAACCCACAGCTTACCCCCATAGCACATTCCAAAGCAATTAAAAATGAGAAGTTGTCTTCTCACCAGAAAATGTCTAATTTGCTAAAATGGTCAATTTGAACTGAAAAGCACTCCTCCCATCAGCAACATGACTGACTCGTGTACCAAAATGCCACATGCAGACACAGATCTACCCACAAATGAAAAAAGCATAATGGAGTCGAGAGTGTTCACTCATCACTTTCTACAGAGAATGTCATTCATCAGGCAAAAGTGAATATTTACAGTGTAGGATATTTAAAAAAAAATAGGCGTTAAAGTCTGGGTAATTTGAAAGTATCTGATTAATTGTACTGTGAGCTGGAGCTTTGTCCTAGTTTGGAAGGAGAAAATGCAGATGGACATAGCAACAGAAGAGTCAGACCACATAGGAAAAGTTTTGCCTTCGGAATATAGTGAGTTGCCATTCTGGGAGAGTGGGAAGCATACAAAAATATTGGTTTAGGCATCTGACTTGATATGCTTACATGGCTGTTGTGTTAACTTTCTTGTTCTCATTTTGCTTTCCTGACTGGTCTTAGAATGGATACACCCCTCTGCACATCGCTGCCAAGAAAAATCAGATGCAGATAGCTACCACTCTGTTGAACTATGGGGCCGAGACCAACATTTTGACCAAACAGGGTGTGACCCCGCTTCATTTGGCCTCCCAAGAAGGTCATGCAGACATGGTGAACTTGCTTTTGGAGAAAGGATCTAATATTCATGTGGCAACAAAGGTAACTCACAACAGAAGGCCAAGTACTGTGGTGGGAGTGTTCAGTGAGATGTAAAGTGCCTTGTAAGAATTATCTCGCATTCTCAGAAATTCTCCACTTCCTTCTGTATATGTTTCTGTGAATTTCCAGAAGCATCAAGAGGTGGGTAGTAAAGATGAGAAGGGAATATCTAGGTTTGGCAGATGGAGGCTAACTGGTTAGCTTATACTGTGTCGTTAGTAACTATGCTGAGTGATACTGAAGGGGAGCTGCATCTGTTTGGCATTACAAGCTGAAAGTGATGCAACACTCAGCTCTGGTAGAGCTTTATAGACAAAGAGGTGAGAAGACAGGAAAGAGAAAGTTGTTGCTAGGTCGTTCAGGGAGGCAGGACAGCAGTAGTTGTGCTGGGCAGCAGCCTTGCTGTCTCCTCTGGTGTTGTCACATAAGCTTTCTAAATTTCATATTTTACACAAAGAATGAGGAATTCTGGAGTTTGTAGGTTCTTGTAGTATGTGTAACAAACCTGAGAGCTACAGTGAAGAACAGTTCAGTGGTTATGTCAGCCATGACACTCTTATGCATGGATTTTGATGATTGCATGTGACAGCTACTTCATGGAAATCAAGTACTTCTTCAAAACATTCCCTATTACCATAGGCCTTTGTAGGCCACCAGTTTTATGCAGTTATCTTTATGAAACTTAAGATGAAAACCCTGCAGCTTTTGCTCAATCAAGTG
The DNA here is from genome assembly GCA_032273925.1 of Rhynchotus rufescens. NCBI lineage: Eukaryota > Metazoa > Chordata > Aves > Tinamiformes > Tinamidae > Rhynchotus > Rhynchotus rufescens. Next base: position 22,208 of record JAVCKT010003684.1, read on the forward strand.
AAAATGAGAGTTCAAGCTCTCATTGTTAATATAATATCCTATCTAACCACCGTGAAACAAGATAAGGTTTATTTCTCTTATAAAATGTTTTCTACCTTGTTCACAGACTAGTACTCTGTGCATCGCTGCATGCTTTTACTAAAAAGTTGCATCCATTTCCTTGGGTTTTTTGAATGGGATCTATTTGGAGTTTTCCTCATTCTGACTTGTGTCTACAGTCATCAAGGTTCCCCCTTTTGTCTGAGGAGTGGGAAGGATGGTAAATGTGCTTCTTACCCTAATTCATAAATGGGATCCTTAGATTCTCCAGTGGTGGTGATGTGTAAAATCTGATTTAAAATCTCCTCCTGTTTTACAGATGAGAAAATGAGAATGTCTAAACCTATTTCCTGGTATTCCAGTAGGACTTCTCAGTTGTTATTTATTATTATTATTATTATTATTTATTTTCTTTTACATCTCTAGACTGGACTGACATCTTTACACCTTGCAGCTCAAGGGGATAAAGTGAATGTAGCTGAAATACTGACAAAACATGGTGCCAACCAGGATGCTCAGACAAAGGTAACTCATGGAGTGGCTGTTGTCTCCAGTTTGCCAAAAGGCTTTGTAGGAATGTTCCCCTGAACGTGTAGTTTTACTTACTCTGTTATTCTATTGTAGCTGGGCTATACACCTTTAATTGTGGCATGTCACTACGGAAACATCAAAATGGTGAATTTCCTTCTGAAGCAGGGAGCGAATGTTAATGCTAAAACAAAGGTAAAGAATTTTTCATTGTTTGTTTTACCCCTTATTAAACACGGTAACCCTGCAGTACCAATGCATACCATGAGGTGTGCAGAAGAATTTTAACAGTTCTAAATAAACTGGTTATTTAAATAGTTGAATAATTACCACCATTTAACTAGTAGCATAAAGTGTTACCTGTATCTATCTATTCAGCTAGAAAAGAGATAAATCTTAGTGTGTTACTGAAGCCCCAAAGGTCACTACGAAGCCCCCAGTCTTTAAGTGTGTGTACAGAGAAATCAGTTTGGTGTGTTCTTCCTGTTTATTCTCTGCTTGCTTTAAAAGCTAACTGTAGTTATAAATGAATTGCCTGATTGGACTTGCACAATACCATCTCCAATCAACTAGCTGGAGTTACTCTGGCTCTGTTTCTTTATTGTGTAACATCTGAATGAATCACTGGAGCTGATAATATACAGGTTTTAACATGTTTATTAGCACAGAGAGTATGTACATATCTTTCAGAGTATTTATAGCTTGGCTAGGCATTTGAAGCCAAAGTAAAGCTAAAATTGATTGACGTTTGTATTTGGTATGACTTTGGGGGTTTTTAAAGAGCAAATGGACTCAATCATCACTGTTAAATTATATATGTATTAAATTGACTCAAATACTTTTAAGTCAAGTCTGGCTTCCTTTTAAAAAGCAAGATCTGAGAGGAAGAAAAAATGTTCTCTGTCACCGATATGACTCTGGATCTTCTGCATGCAATCTTAACTTTACCATGACTACTTGCCCTTGTCTCTGATTTGAGGAATGGGGTATTATATGCCTTTCCCGAAATTTCTTATTTTGTAAGATAATTTGTCAGTTTTATGTTTTCATTAATTTGGAGAGAGAGTGCTATTATTGCGGAAGATTTATTATGTTGGGGTAAATTGCTGGCATAAATTTTTTATTCAAATGTCTCAAAAGGAGGAGGAAGTAGAATGAAGCATCTAATCTAATTGCTGGTGATTCTTGTTTGCTTTTACGGTAACCACTGTCAACAACAGAATGGATACACCCCTCTGCACCAAGCTGCTCAACAAGGCCACACTCACATCATCAATGTTCTTCTCCAACACGGGGCCAAGCCCAATGCTATCACCTCGGTAAGTCTGTGAAGTGCCTGTGAGACTTCCCTAGATGGTTCTTTTCTTTCCCTTTTGGGGGTTGAGAACAAGCCTGAGTTTTAGTATTTCTCATACAGCTGGTTGTCAGATGTGCGAATGTAACTTCCTCTCCTTTTCTTCATCCTCTTAAGGTAGCACAGATCAACTATAACCCATTGTGCACCAAATTAGATGTGAAATGAGGGAACTTAATTCCATGCAGCAGCGGCAGACTGGCCACAACTAGCTGTGCTGTATTTGTTCAGTTTCCTCTGACTCAACTTTTCTACCTGTACATGTAAACTATATATAAAATAGGGACCTGATTGAGAGCTTGACTTTCTTTGAAGACTTGCACCCAAGTGCATGTCCCTCTGTTTACAGGAAGCCTGTTTCAAGTTCCTTCTATGCTCACTGATGTTAATGCCATCTCAAAGAGCATCTTTGCTGATTGCGCTTTATGTGTATACATACTTCACTCGGTGTGTTCAGTTGAAGATCTGTCTATTTATTTTCAGTCCTCTCTGCAGAAACTAGCACTGAAGAGAAGTCCTCAGGTTGCATGCTACAGTGGCATCACAAAACAAATAGTTCCATTGCAGAGGCATAGATTTACCTTGCAAGCTTCTTCCAGCTTGTCAACACTTTGTTCTTCAGTCAAATCAAACAAAAGGATTCAGCTTGCACATTTTTACAAAGAAGCTTGGAATGTGAGCCTTCCTTCCCTCTGTCAGTTCGCTGACATGGGGAGCATAGATTGTCACACTGTGCAGAGCTAAGGAACCACAAGCTGCTTCTGAGGTCACTTAGGCTGAACAGTTTCCTTAAGGCAGGGAAGACTTATCCTCATAAATCTCTGATTTAGCTAGCTTCTGTTATTTTTTTTTCTATTCATTAAGAAAGTTCATTAATGTAGTTACCTCTTTTAGATCGCCTTATGTTACTGTGAAGCATTTTTTTTTGTGGCAATTCAAGCAGAATTGCAAATCCTGTGAGACAGATGGTGATGTAAATTACTATTCATTTACAGCTAAGTTTGTAAAATTAGGTGTGCAAGTAACTGTCTCAGGCTATTTTAATGTTTCAGATAATGAAGGAGAAAAAATAGTCCTAAATAATTAATAAATTATCCTTTTAATGTCCAGTTGATGAGTTGTGCATTTGTCACATGCATTTGAACAGCGAAGTGGAAAATAATCTCAAAAACATACAACTTATGTCGTTTTTTTTAGTGCTTGCTATAGTACTAGCTTTTTGTGCTTTTCTTAGGTAAATATGTTGCTTATAAGGAGGAATACAAGTGTATCTGGTGATTGTGACTGTAACTTTGTATTTCCCCAAAGGAACATTGTATCTGCTAAAGATTTAAACAATTAGCACTGAAAGTGAAGCTGTGAGATTTTTAGAATACTTTCTTTTTAAGAAGAAATACCCCTTATATAGTGCTGTTTATACAAAACAAATCATCAGCTTCTGCAGGCAAGACACATTCTGCACACTGGAATTTGACTACTTCAGGGTTAAAGCATACATCGTGCTTTTTTGCCTTTTTTTTTTTTTTCTTTTTGAATAGCAGGCAGATGTGTGTTGTGTTGCTATGGTAATCAGGACTATAGTCTTAAAGAAGTTACAAAGACAGAGTCAGATGTAACGGTAGAAAAAAAAACAGCGATTTTCCTAGGCTGTGCCTTGTTTTGGATGGAAATGCTGGCTCATGCAGTGTTGAGAGTGATCTCATTGGTTCGCATCACAATCCTCCCTCTCATTTCTCTCTCTCCCTCTCTCCCTCTCCTTCTCCTTTGCGCTTCAGAATGGCAACACTGCCTTAGCTATTGCAAGGCGTCTGGGCTACATCTCAGTGGTCGACACGCTGAAGGTTGTAACGGAGGAGATTACCACCACCACAACTGTGAGTTGTAGATGCATTATAATGTCTCTCTTTCAATTTTTCTTTTTTTGAAAGAATGTTGTCTTTCTCTTACCTCAGACTCTCCACGTATCTCTTCTGTGTTTATTTTCACTTGTTAGGCCCTCTTTTGTACTGGATGTTTGCATAACTGCTACAATGGTTTGAGTATATCTTGAAGCACATAGATTTGTGCACAATACATCAGGCTTCACTGAATTATCTACATGAATATATATGCCAAGCAACTATTCAAAGGCAGAGTTTGTGTGTGTATATATATTTTCTAGACATGAGTCTGAGCTGCAAAATGCAACTTCACAGAACTTTAGGAGTTGTTTAGCTCTTGGCCTGCTCCTCTATTTTTCTTTACCACCGTCACATCTGCTTCTCAGTCTCTCTTTACAATTTCCACACCTCTGTAACACCTGCTAAGGCTCAATTATTGTAGCACAGCAAGCTTCTAGTATTTGGACTGTACCAGCCGTGGCCTGATGCCAAGCTAAAGGATGCTCACTAGATGGCTCTGAATCACATCAATCTTTTTACTTTTTACACTTTCAGTTTGAATGGATCCTATTTTTCCAAAACATGGAGAAATCATTTTGTTATTTTCCCAGTGCTTACACTTTCGGTGGCCTCTATTTTGATTTTAGGGTTTGTCAATAGTAAGTGCTGAACATCAGCAAGTTGATATTGTTGATTTAAGCCAAGAAAAATGTGTGTATTTTGGTGCTCCGAGAGGGGAAATGGTCTCTCTCTCACTTCCCTGCTACAACTGTTACAGCAGTTAGGAGGAGAGCAGACCAGAAACAGTATGTCATTTAAGAAATAACATTGAATTAAAATCTCCCATGCTGCATTTTGTCTTGAAACTCTCTTTTAAGATAATGCTTTTTCTTTTTTCTTTCTTTTTTTTTTTAAAAAAAAAAAAAACTAATAAAAAATAGAAATCCAGAAACCTTATCAGAACTGATTGCCATTTAGGAGGTTAGATGTGAAAAAAATCCAGAGATTACCTAAAAGCTGCTCCTAGGTTAGGGGAAGGGGTAGAAGAAAATAAGGGGAGTAAAAGGGAAGGGGGGAAAATTTAGCATTTTGAAAAGAAGTGGGAAAATAGTTTTGGTTTTGTCGCATTCTTACTGCATGTCCCACAGTGAACTGAGGAATATGGAATAAAAGTTGCGTGACATAAAGTTATAAATAGTGAGCTATGACTTATTAATGAGCTGCAAATCTGAGTCAGGTTTGGGCAAGGAATTCCAGCCTAATTCCAGAAATCTCTTACTAGAGAATGTGGACCTAATATATTTAATTTTAAAACATATTACATGTGTACATGCACAAACATATGCATATCTATGCAGAGATTAAGAAAACAGAAAGTCTAGGAAATGTTTTCAAGAAGCCCTGGCCTTGCTTTCAGAAGTGTATTTTTTAGCCTAAAATAATACCTTTGTCTCTCTTATTGTGTTCTGTCACACTTTTCCCATTTGTGCCTGTTAAAAGTTGTAACTGCCATCATCATATATTGCATAGCATAGATTGCTATGTCAGGTATAATGTTTAATAATAGTAGCAATTTACAGGATGAAAAGACACTTCTGAGTTACTTGGGACAAATGCTTTTTTTAAACTGTGAGGGTAATGGACCTTTCTATTGGATACCAGATGCTTGAGATTTATGATTGTAAGTCAAACTTAGTTGCATAGCTGGCCTCTAATACTTACAGTACAAGTTTCAGATTACTCTTACATGCATCTATACCCAAAACTAAATTCCAGAGAAGTGCTGCTTTAACAAGTCAAATGGGAACCCTCAGTCAACATAGCAGATTGTTCAGATTTGTCTGTATCTTGTACCCACTTTAGGCATACATGAAATGTAAACCCTTGGCATTGGTGGTCACTATCTATGTTGATTAAATATAGCTTTGAAGAAGTGTTGAAAAGGGGAATAAATAATAGGCACTTCCTGTAATAAAGATCTTGAGGTGGTGAGGTTGGTATTGCCAATCTGGAGCATAACACTTAGTGACAGGGGAAAAAAAAGGTGCTATCACCATAGCTTCTTCATTCTCTTCATTCTCTTAGGCTGTGGCAGTGTTGCATGGAGGGTGTTACACAGGCTGATCCTTTATCAATATTCAAGTCACTGCCATTTAAGTTGAAGACAAATCTCCAGTGCTAAAGCTTTGGTCTAACTTTAACTTCTTTTTTTGTTGTTGTTGTTTCTTTTTCTTTTTTTTTTTTTTTTTTTTTTTTTTTTTTTTTTTTAACT